>JASTWP010001373.1:0-76529 GCA_030770255.1 Temnothorax ravouxi
CTTTGTCCTCAGGGTACATATGAATAAGAAAAAAAAGGAAACTACACAAAAAGCTGGGCACGAATAGGTACTTATACGCAATTCGGAATTCCATTTGCTTTTGCTGCCATCAAATATGTCGTCAGCTCGCGGAAGATAACGCATGGCGCAGAACATTAAAGTGATACAAGGCTACTGATAAAACGACGTCGATTGCTGACGTCAGATCAACAATCTCGCCGTTGCGTTCGCCGCCTTTGAGGAAGAGAGAGAGAGAGAGAGAAAGAGAGAGAGAGAAAAAAAAATGAGAACACACAAAGAACCTCACCTTTCCAATTGACGGTGAAGTTCTTGCCCCGCAGATCCGGGAAGATGGTCTGCAGCTTCTCGCGCAGGTAGACGAAATTCGTCGCGACGTCGGCGTCGACGCCGAATCTGCGCACTTCCGTGCAGGTCCACGGGTCCTCCAGGTACACCTTGAAGCTCAGCTTTGCCTGCCTGTTAATCTGCCTGGCCATATCGTCGCGTCGGTTCAATTCGGCGTAAGTTGAAATGTGGAGAGACTACAACGGAAGAAACGTCTCGAAGTAAGTATCCGAAATATATATCGTCGATATACGTATATATCGTTTTTCCCCGTTTTCCTCGTCTTCCTCACCGATGCAGTTGCGTCTGGTTGCGTCGAGAGTCGCGCGTCGTTTGTCGGGACGACGCCGCGGCCGCTCGCTTTTATACACGATCGATAATCCACCGAACGTCCGTCACGTCGACAGTGTCGACACTGGTCGACACTCGTCTAGGCGCCGCCAGTCACTTCCGGCGACTCCGGCATCGCGCGCTGTTCTCGATCCCTCCGCCGTTGCTCCTCGTCGTTTCTTTCGTTTCTTCTTCGCGATTTTATCGCAAGATTCGGACACGTCGGTGGTAAGGGGTTTCGCTTGGAAAGATGACGATTTCGAGACGGGAAAGGGTCTTTCTTGTTGGACGAATTCGAACGGCGGAAGTCGGCGCACGCGCCGCCATTTCTGAGTGAGTCTGCCTATTTTGACAGATGGTAAACCACGTGACTATCGTTGCACGATGATTCACGATTTGGAGGTGATAGCGTCGTTGCGCTACGTGGTTGCATCATAGAGCATAATATGATTTTCACCTTTTTTTTCTTTTAATTAAACTAGCTGGAGTGTTAAAATTAAATATTGCACTAGATTGTTGCACTAGATTATTAATTGTTTATGATATACAGCACAGATTGTTGCAGAAAGCTTCCAGAAAGGTTCGAAACCTTTCTGGAAGCTTTCTGCAACTTTGAAACCTTTCTGGAAGCTTTCTGCAACAATCTGTGCTGTATGTTTGAAAAACCTTTCTGGAAGCTTTCTGCAACTTTGAAACCTTTCTGGAAGCTTTCTGTAACAATCTGTGCTGTATGGGATAAGTTGCAGGAACGTTTTCCGCGATGCGAGAATAATGCGTAAAACAATTGACTTGATTTATTCCTGACGTGGATTTCGACGGTGATTTTGCGTGTTTATTGATTCTCGAAAATTCAGTTTTGCATTTAAAATTTACTGTAAAACAATTAACCCTTAACCCGCAAACGTTTTTTTGGCACCTTTACCCCGCAAACCTGGGTCCTGACGTTTTTTTAAGTGTTAAAGGGCTGCAAAAAATCTGAAAAAATTCATGAAGGTGTTTCAAAGCTTCACTTTGAAATATCAATCATAAAATTCTAAACAATTTAATTTTTTCACATAATTTTTATACATAAGTTACAACTACATTTGATTTTCGCCCGGACGAAAACGACCCAGGTTTGCGGGTTAAGGGTTAATAAATGACATGCGTAATAATTTGATTAATAATGTTAAACTGGTATTTTAAAAAGATATTAAACAAAATATATTAAAAAATAGACTTTACAATTATACATTAAATAACTAATATATATCCAACATATAACATACGCAATTCTTTATTATTATAACGCGGCCCTCTCTTATTTCTCAATGCATTTGTTTCTTAATTTCGTTAAATTTTATCGCATATTTCTTATCTCATTCTCATTATATATAATATTACGCATTTCTATACATATGTTTTTCGCTGTGGAGCAGATCGATAGCTTCGCCGGAGGCGCGGAACGGTCCAGAAATATTGCGACAGAGCCACATACAGTCCAGAAGCGTCTGGAAAGTAACGGGGAAAAGTGCGCATTCATTCCGGCCATGTGATTTTGCGGAGTGACGCGCTCAACTCACGTTTTCTAGATCTACTGTCTATGCGCGCACGCGGACGACGAACAAACGTGTTTATATAACTTTCGCTACATTCGCGTTATTACGAATGACTATAGAGGTGGCGATAAGCCGAGGACAACCGTGCGTTATTTCGCGTAATTATAAAATATAAATGTGTGCCACGACTGAAAACCTCGTCGGTGCCGCAACGCGCGTGGACGCGTTTTGCGTCGTCGACGAGAACTTGGAAATTATTGCATTTTTTTAGTATGTACCGTCACATAAGCGGCGCGTAAAACGACAATAAAATGTAGTTATTGAGACAGAAAAATCTAAAAAAAAAAATGCAATTGAGATTAAACAATTTTAATCAGTTAGTATAGATCGAAATAATATAAATACGTTTGTGGCTATTATACTAATTATAATTTACAAATTAGAATTATTGGAGAAGCAGAAAAATATTAAAAATGCCGATGTCAATAAAAGTAACGATATAAATTCTCTCTGATTGAATGACGATATTGTAACAGTCACTATTTTCTTGTATCTTAACATCGCTGAATCATTTTTGGTGCCATGATTACTAGGCGAATTTGATGAGCGCCAGCAGCTCTCTCATTCGACCGCGAGGCGATCGATGAATCATATATCATTATGCATTAACTTCGAAACTAATAAGAGCTGTCCAGAAAGCAATTACACAAACAGATGTGACATATGTATACATAGAAAATACATTATCAGCTTGAGGTCGCTCTCTGCATTTTTCTTGAACGTTTTTATAATCGATTACAGCTTGAAGATAACTACTTATTGCTCGCAATCCGCAACAATAAGGCCGCTGTTGTGATTCATTTAATTATCTGATTTGTTTATTTATTTATTTTTTTAGAATTTGAAGTTGCGACAATCGTTCTGTGCATTTCATGATTTATGTATCGTCGATCATGACAATCATACATTAATTATACATACATATGTAATATAATAATGTATAATATATACACATATTTCCTTTATGTCTACTGAAAATCGCAAAATTATATGGATGTGTCCAGAGTCGGATACGAACGATATTTTCAAATTTATGGGCGGAAAGTCAACAGTCTCGCATCACATTTAATTTATACCATTCACTTTTCGTATCGCCATGTATGAGTGATTCACATATCGGTGCACATCTAATCTAAGAATTAATCGCGCTTAGCAATTAATAAATATCTCCGAACATGTTTATTATTTGACATGAATAGAATGTTTAATTACTTTTAGAATATGTAATAAAAAGATACTTTTATTTATTGTAACGTTAACACAGTCGGGGAAGATCTGCTCGCGTTTAATTAACTGCGTACATTTTCAGATCTCACATTTTATGTTAATTATTCAATATGAATATTAAGAAGATATCGTTGACTCTTAATTTAGCGACAGCGCAAAGGAAAGAAAGCGATTAAAGCAAATTACTACGTTTGATCGGTCGCAATTTCCACGCCGCAGAATCACCGCGATTATGTTTTCTGAAACGCTCGATATGTATCCACGTCCATGCATTTACATCGCGTATTACTGCGACCGGGAGACATTTGTCCTGCTAAGCGGAAGTTTTACCCGTTTAGTTGATCTCCCCGGTCCATCGCGTTGAAAATTTCCTTCGACCGATCCTCCAACGGTGAAAAAAAAAAGAGATTATTGCTCTGTTCGGCGGGTCCGATGTCGCTTTGTCGTTCTTCTCGGCACTTCAACGTCGACGTCTTCGTCGACGTGACACTGAGCGTCCGAAGACGTCAAACCGCGGCGCTCGTTAATTCATCCTGTAGTAGACAAGTACGGAGATTACGGGGATCAGTTCGAAATATCTTCCAAACGGCACAGTATTATTATTGCTAGAACATATATCTGTTATACATGTCCTAGTAATAATAATAATACTGTGCCGTTTATTTTAATTGGATTAATATTTTTGGACTCTATGTTTTTCTTCTTCAAAAGTTGACTGGAGCTTTAAGTAAATTTTTTCCTTCCGAAAAGAATGTCGTTACACATCGCGAACTTGATGCTATTTTTGACAGCGATATTGATAGTGGTTCACTATTCGGCGGCGTTTAGTCTGCTTCCTATAACGGCGTGCACTCGCATTCTGCCTTTTCAGATGATAGAAGAATTCGTCGACGATGGTACCTGTAAGTTTAATCGTTCTACGTGGCAGTGCCGACTACGACTTACAATTAGTCCCCGTAAAAGTTTACTCGGCGATCGAGGAGCTCGACTTTCACTTCTGCTCTACACCTTTTGAGCGATCAAAGTTATGTCAGAGACCACGTAATATCTACCGTGTGATTTCGTTCATGCTGACGCACATAGAAAAAAAAAAGATGTTGTATCAACTGCAGTATCAGGCTAATTGGAAATAATCTTGCTAATTCAATAGACAATAAACAGTATTAGTGTGAAACAATACTTATTTTATTAAATATAATTATTTTATTAAGAGAAAAAATACTTATTTTATTAAAACGAAAGCATGAATTAACAAGATCATTTTCAATTAGGCTAATGCTGTTGATACAACGTACATCATTTTTTTCTCCGTGCACATGGAGTGATAAATGGTTTGTGAGTCACAACACGTTTCCGCGACAGTTTCAAACGAGGGAAAATAAGTATTAAGAAATTTAAGAATTAAACATATTAAACATGTCGTCGATATTTTCAAATGTATCCAGCTCTGCCAAAGATGAAATGAGAAGGATGGCTGGCTTACGAGTTGTACGTGGGCGATCTTGAATGATTTTCGAAATGTTATTTAAATATTAATATTATTAACAATTTTGAATTTTTTCTAAGCCTAGTGACTATAGTACATAGATGAAGATTTAAGTTATTATATTGCGAATTATTATGTTTGCGGCGTGCGTTAACACTAAAATAAAATAAGAATTTAAAACATCTTTCTAGCGAGAGAAGAAAACAAAACTTCAGTTTTAGGATTTTTTTTTGAAAGTCATTCAATTTTCGTTGACAATCATTCAAAGTATTCAACATAAAAAATCAAATTAAAACAATATATTAAATAATTAAATTTCGATATCAAGGAGATTCTTTTCATGCTCAATACCACATCCCTTTTGCGAGACATGCACGTTTAAATTTATTGCTCTTTATGCATCGAGTTAAAAGCTAAGATACATCGATATAACTTGAAATAATAACGGGCGGATAAGAAGTGGGTGGATAAGTAATGCCAGCTATGGTGAGCTTAACAACATTAAATAATTTATCGATTTGACCGATGATTCGCCGATAAAAATTGTACCGTCGCATACTCCCATCTACATAATTTGTAATAATGCAGCCGCAATTAATTAGAATCCTAGAATCCGATAAATTCTTGTATGCGATGATCGCATTTCAGTCACGCGTTCGCACCCTTGAGAGAGAGAAGCCTTATTCCTCTTTTTAACTTCTCCGGCGGCGATAGCCGTTCTGTGAGCTTTTTCGATAAAGGACTCTTTGATTTATTGTTGTGTTTAGCAGGATCTGGGATTCCGATTTCTTTGTGTCTCTCTACAGTCTCATCTGATCGTTTTAATTCACAAGAGGGATAATTTTTTAGAATTAAACGTTAAATGTTTACTTCAACAGTGTCCAACTGGACGAAATTGACATTTATTTTTTACATAGTAGCCGTTAATATGCATTTTGCAAAATGACATACGCGACAGCGCGATCAATCGTAATACTTTTCCTCGTGTTGGGCACCAAACCGCTGACCGAGAGTATAGGCATTAACAATTATTTCCAACTGATCAACGACGTCCACAGATATTATCGCACGTCGTGTGTTATTTTCGTGCGGTCTGACAATTACGGTGAGTAGATACCGGGAACAGTTTCCGGTTATCATTTCTCACACTGCACTTTCAGCCAGCCGGCGAGAAGAAAGTTTCCGCGAACTTTCGAACAAATATTGAATCATCATTTCACGTGCAAATTATTTCATTTCTATACGATTCAAAAAATCATTTTTTTTAAATCTAATTGTTACGGATTTAAATAAAATAAAATGTAATTAAATAAAAAAAATTAAGTCACTTCTTTCTAATTTTTATCCTTGAAGAAATTAAATGCAGTTATGATTTAGAGAGCATTTAATTTCTGACAACAAGTAAAATATAATACCATCTTCGATGCGAATATTTACAGATTTGAACACGACGACATTGGTGCACACGTGGTCGCGCGAATTCTCACGACACCGAGTCATGACCGTGACTATAACTTTCTCGGATCTGACGAGTGAGTACAACGACTACTGGAAGAATATCCCGCGGCCGTTGTTTGTCGTTCTCCTCGACACCGAGGAGACCATGGGCGAGTTCGGTGAGACCACGAGGAGCGTAAAGACCATCTCTTTTCCCATTTGGCTCGTTATGTTTCTTCAGCGTCCTGGAAATCCTCTCGAGGAACACTGCAGACATCCTACCGATAACGTATTCAACGTGGACTTCAGCACCCAGATGCTGGTCCTCTGCTACACTCGCCCGATTCTAGTCGAGTGGTACGCCATTCGCGATAATTGCACCAGAACGTTCGACCTGGCCTTGTGGTCCCCCGATAGAGGTTTACATTTAAGGACGCGAAAGTCCCTCTACGCTAGAAGGAGCGACATGTTCGGCGACGTTGTACGCGTGTGCGTCGGTGATCGTAAGTTTTTCGCTCTTCCTCGAGCTTCGTTGTGCGTTGCTTCTTTTGCGAATCGGAAAATGATCGTGAGCGACGATCTTCTAGAAAATAGTCGCCTTGAAAGAAAATTATCTATTTGCTACAAAATCGATATTAGAATAGACTAAGATTATTTATTAACCTTTAACGATGATTTATAGATCCGTAGACTCGCGTAAATTGACTTGACAATTTTGTTGATATATGCACGAAGAACTCGCCGCTGATCTCGCGCGAGAACGGTACGGTCGGCGGGTTCTTCGGTCTGTTGCTGATAGAGCTCAGCAGAGTGATGAACTTCACGGTGGAGATTCTGGATCCGGTGGAGGGATTCGGCACCTGGAGCAAAGAGAAAAAGGTGTGGACAGGTACGATCGGCCAGTTGGTGGCCAACGAAGCTGATATCGGCATCTCCGCATTCGCGATGACGACTGGCAGACAAAATGTCATCGACTATACAATACCACTGATACGCTCGCCATACCGCCTTTATTTTAAGGAGCCCAACACAGCCTTGGTGGAATGGTCTTTATACTTCAGGGTAATAATTATTTTTATGTCAACAATACCTATACATAAATTAGTATTAGATATGTATTAATAGTAGACATGCATCATATTTAATATATTACATATGCCTATGGTTATATTGGCTACAATTGGAGGGGTAAAAACCACAGTGGTGTAAAGTCAAATTTTTTAAAATATTTCACTTACACCGCTGTAATTTTTATCTTTCTAATTGTAAAATGATAGAAGTTTTAAACTGCACAAAGACTTTATAATCATCCTGTTTATTTATAAAATTAAAAATGCAATTACTTAAAATTTTTTAATTACATCTCTGGGAAAAGTTTTAACGTTGAACAAAAAACAGTGTTAAGATAATTTATGCTAAAGATTTACGATAACAAAGTAGAAGAAATTGCTGCTTTTCTTCACCGATAAATGTTCCAGGCATTCAGCTATGGAACTTGGATAACATTATTAATGATAATAATAACAGCTTCTATTCTATTGACTATCATGAAGACAAAAGGATACTTTTCGATGAACTTGATGTTCGAAAACTATATTAATGTTTGGGGGATTTATTGTCAGCAAGGTTTGTCAGGTAATGTTTACTAGAGACATTCAATATTTGTCTAGCACAATATTTTTGTATTATTAGTCACGTTTTAAGCATTTTTGTGTGATGCATCGATATGTGTCAATATATGCTAATATGTCAATATATATGCGATATATATAGAGGAAAATCCCCTATTATGAGATAGGCTCCTAATAAGCGATAGCGAGGTGTTTCTGAACTAATAGATTCTATTTGTTAGTTTTATCATAAACTTATTGCTTTTAGAGTAAAACCTGTTTACTGGAAAATTTATTATTCAATCGTGAATGCACTCGCCTTTTACATTTTTCAATTCTGCACAGAAACTTCCGGCAATCACGAAAAATAGATGTGGTATTTCATAATAGGGGAATTTCCTCTACATATATACGTATATTTGACACCATAATATAATACACATGTATATTTTATGCAAAGAATTTCCCAGCGAGTCATCGATGAGACTGGGTTTTCTCTCGATTTCTGCTTCGTCGATAGTAATTCTGGCCATCTATTTCGCCTCGTTGATCAGCTTCCTAGCGCTCTGTACGCCCAAACTGCCTTTTTCCACTCTGGAGGGTTACGTTAAGGATGGCTCTTACAAATTAATTGTGGTGCAAAATAGCGCCGAGTACGACTATCTTAGTGTGAGCTCGCCGTTACTTATAAAGCGCAGAAATTATATTCTTGCGCAACAGTAATTTGTCAGTCACAGTAATTTCGATTGAAACGCTCGCAAATAAAAGCACAGTCTCGTGATTGAATTATTTATTACATGACATACACGATAAATCTTAATAATTTATTAATTTTCTTGTAAAGGTAATTTTATACGTTAGAGAATTTAATTTGTAGAGAATATATTGTTCTTAAATTCTCTTTTGTATATTCTTATAATGTACATATTACTGGCGACAATTCTAAGGAAGAGACATTTTATTCCGACTACAACTGGGAAAAAAATATTTTTTTTCTAATTATGCTTTTTCAAATTTTGTAGCATCTCAAGGATCCCGTTTTTTTGCAAATGTACGAACTGCTGGAAGAAAAGCATTTATTACCGCTATCAACGACAGAGGGATTCAAGCAAGTTAGTGATATTATTACTTAATTAATGAAATCAACAACATTAAGTTTCATTAAGTCGTCCATTTTCATATCAATTCTTATGCAGCTCTGCGAGAGAAACAAGTTAGCGCTTTACACGACGGAGGTATTTAAAGAGTTTAAAATTATACCGTGTAGAGTCGTATATATTGAGACCGGAAGAATCCTCAATGCGGCGATAACTCTAACGAAAGGAAATCCTTACACTGGCCTCATGAATTACCAGTAAGTCCTAATAATGTATATATTTATTTACAAAGATATATTTTTATTATTTAATATATATTTATTGTTTGGAAAACTGTTATCCTTTATTGTACTACGTAATTGTCTGATGTTTATAAGTTGAGTGTTTGTTAATGCATGAGATAAAAATCAAAAAATCAATAAATTTTATTAATATCACAAATTTTTAAAAATATAATTTTTAATCATTTTTAAGGTATACATTTCATATATTTGAACTTATAAATATTTATCTAAGGATGCGAGAATATCGTTGAATTTTAATGTTGTTGAAATTACAAAATATTACAAGAAATATATTATATTCAGATAGAACTACTATTACGAACTGCTTTTCTCTCTTCAAGAATAATTATTCTAAATATCTTTTCACATTTTTCAGCTTGCGGAGATTTCAGCTTAATGGCGTTATAAGCAAATTGAAGAACAAATATGTTATACGAGATAATCCGAGAGAGGAACTTTACGATTTGGTCGAATTAAGCGATGTAACGCCAGCTCTAACGATGTTGGCGGGCAGTATGGTCCTGGCACTTCTTATCTTGATAATCGAGAAGCTGTATTATTCGTCTAAAACTCGATCTAAGAACAACAATCCGAGCAGAAATCCTGGCAAGCCGCAAGGCAATAATCAGGTCCAAATAAAAATGCCTAATTCTTTTATCAGACCTGAGTCAGGTAATCTGAATATGGCCCTGATCCGAAAATAACGCAGCGCATGATCATGAGGATTTTAATCGTATTTGGTCCTGAAAAGGTTACCAGATACGGACCAAGTGAGGACAACGTATGTGATCCTTATAGTTTCCTTACAATTAGATATCAATGGGAGAGAATTATCACGGGAAAAAGCCATATGTATTTTTCGGTACACAAAAAATGAGTACCGGACGCACGTAAGTAAGGCGTCGCTGTTACAAGACAATTATTGTCCGTAAATACATCGTGACGGAAAGACACAATTTGGTGCGACACTTGTACGGCATTCGCGAATTTAAATTAGGAAAATGCTAATAATTATGTAATAATTATTATGATCACACGATACTTAGCGCTCTCAAAAGTGCGACGCGACGCCGACGAACCGCTTAGACGATTGGCGGCGATTTAAAGTCACGTACCGTATGAGTCTTTGAACGACTCGTGGCACTGCCGTGTCAACATACAGTTGCCTTCCACGTCTCTCGATTTTTACTTTCGGTCTTCAAACTGCTAAAGCACCTCACTGGATCGAAATCGTACCCCGCTTGGGGGTTTATCGCTGGCGAGGAACCATACGACAGCTTTGCATCCCGAAAATGAGCACGTTCGTCGCTGGTACGAAATATTTATAATATATCATAAAACATATATCAATTGAGTATTTTATCAGATGTACTATAATGAGTTACGGCAGCACACATGAATGCGTGTGACTCGCGCTGCTACCTCTTCGCTCGAGCGTCGCCGCAAGAATGGCGCGGCAAGGTGTAGGCAGAGATGTCAGGACTATAGGTGGCGATAAGTCGAGGACAATCGCGTTATTTCGCGTAATTATTATAAATATATAAACGTGCTACGACTGAAAACTTTGTCAGTGCTGCTACGCGTGTACGTTGCGTCGTCGACGGAGAACTTGGAAATAATTGCATTTTTTGTTTCCGTGTCTATCATGTTTTACTAAATAATGACAAAATATTTGAATATGCAACTTTAATTGGTACATGACATTACGTGAATCAAATGTATGGCTAATGATAACGTACAGTTGATTAACTAAAATTATGCAATTAAATTTTATTACTGCATGTACAGTGTACAGTAATTGAACTTATTAATATTGCATAAATATATTATGCAAAATTACACAACGAAAATTATGGGCGCAGCACAGACACGCACCAATGCTACGTGTGACATGAGTAAGAAAAGGGGTGTATATGTATCATATGTTTTTCAAAGTATAAATAAAACTAAAAAAATTAGTATAAATAAAACTAATATAAATTCGCAAGTTTACAATGTTGTGAAATCAACAAGGCCGATTGCTCGCACGGCAGTCATCATGCTGAATCATTTTTGGCACCATGATGATTACTAGGCGAATTTAATGATCGCTTGGAGCTCTCTCCGGCCGCGGATCGATCGATGAATCATATTAAACTTCGAAAGTAATCCAAAGCTGACCAGAAAGCAATAGCACAAACAGATATGACATATATGTATATATAAAATACATTATCAGCTTGACATCGCTTTCTGTATTTTTCTAGAACGTTTTTATAATCTATTACAGCTTGAAGATAACTATTGCTCGCAATCCGCAACAATGAGGCTGCTGCTGTGATTCGTTCAATTATCTAATTTGTTTTTTTTAAATTTATTTTTTAAAATTTGGAGTTGCGACAATAGTTCTATGCATTTCATGTATCGTCACGTATTATTTATACATACATATATGGAATATAATAATATAATATATAATAAAACATATATAATATATAATAAAAAAATATACAATAAAATATAATATGTAAAATATCTGATTTTTGTTGAAAAAAGTGATTTTACGACTTTCAAGAGAAATGAAGGAAAATAAATTATGCTATCCATCAACCGGCACTTGACAATGTATATTCTGATAAGTGCATGTTTAAGATGCGATCTGTCGATCGTTTCCAATAGCAATTTTCTAATGGTGCTGATATCGGTCGGCGTATACGCTCGCAGAATATACACCTAATGCCGCATTATAAATTTTAATGTGCACTTTCCGTATGGACGTGCTCAGGGTCGGACACGAACGTCGATATTTTTAAATTCGTGATGGGCGTAAAGTCAACGATTTTTTTTTGCGTGGTAGAAATTTTGCATCACACTTACCATTCGCTTTCGTATCGCCATACGATCAATGATTCACATCGGTGCAAATGTAATCTAAAAATTAATCGCGCTTAGCAATTGATCAGTATCTCCGGACATGTTCATTATTTGACATAAATGGAATGTTTAATTACTTTTAGAATACTTAATAAAGAGGTATTTTTATTTATTGTAAACTGTAACGTTAACAGCCGGGGAAGACCTCGCGCTTAATTAACTGCGTATATTTCCAGATCTCGCATTTTATTATTCAACATGAATATTAAGAAGATATCGTTGATTCTCAATTTATAGCGACAGCGCAAGGAAGGAGAGCGATTAAAGCAAATTACCCCGTTCGATCGGTCGCAATTTTCACGTCGCAGAATCACTGCAATTATGTTATCTGAAGCGCTCAATATGTATCTACGTCCCTGCATTTACCCCGGGTATTACTGCGACCGGGAGACATTTGTCCCGCTAAGCGGAAGTTTTACCCGTTTAGTTGATCTCCCCGGTCTATCGCGCTGTAAACTTTCCTCGACCGATCCTCCAACGGTGAACAAAAAAAAAAGAGATTATCGCTCTGTTCGGCGTGTCCGATGTTGCTTTTCGTTCTTCTCGACACTTCGGCAAGGAACATTTACTTCAACGTCAACGTCTTCGTCGACGTGATACTGAGCGTCCGAAGACAATATACCGCGGCGCCCGTTATATTCACCCATTCTGATGGAGACCAATACGGGGATTACGGGGGTCAGTTCGAAATATCTTCCAAACGGCACAGTATTATTATTGCATTATTATTACAGTATTGCTAGGACACACATACAGGGAAAGAAATGATTAGTCTAATTGGAATAATCTTGGTTAATTGAATATATTTGTGCTCTTGTTTTAATTTTAATAAAACAAGTATTTATTTCATTAATATATCTACTGTTATTAAATTAATAAAATTATTTCCAATTAGATCTAATGCTGTTAATACAACATTATCTTCTTCCATGTATAAATATATTAACACATTGTATGTCTGACATGTTTTGTACATTTATGTACGCCCAGTAGAATTTGCATTATCATAAGCATATAATAATAAGATACCGTGCAATATGATTAAATAAGACTGTATCCTCACGGGTACTTTTGAATAGCGTATCTTTTACTTTACACTTTACATTGTCGTGGAAAACATCTGATCGCGCATCATTGTAAATTTCAGTAATTTAAGAAATATAAATTATGTTGAAACTTTTTTGTTAAAAGATTCTCTATAATTCTAGTAAAAGATTATAAGAAGTTTTTTTTTGTTTAAAGAACTCGAGAGAGTTCTCCAGTGTTTCTAATATCCGAGGTTGTTGAGCTGATTTTGGAAAATCTTCGCTGTAGATTTACAAATCACACATCTGATACATGAGAGTAGCCGCTTGCTGAGCCGACGTTACATAATGACCGCGGATATGCGCTTCAAAATGTTACGGACGTCACTCAGGTACTACCGACAAGTAGTCCACCCTATCATCATCGTCATTTTACCCGATTTCGAGGCGTATCTGGACTTCGCGGAGGCCACCAAGACCTACCCCATGTCCTTCCCGGTGTGGTTCATGCTGTTTCTCTACACCCCCGACAACGGTACCCACGACTACTGCCACGAGCCGGTCAGCAATCCTCTCAATCTGGCGTTCGACACCGACACACAGATGCTGGTATTGTGCAACAACGAATCAGTCCTACGGGAATGGTACTCTGTCGATGGCGAGACCGTCAAAATCTTTGACTTGGCAGAGTGGGGAGATGACGAAAACAAATTTATTGCTCTAACGAACCTGTCTCTTTATGAACAGAGGAAAGACATGGAAGGAGTTGTTCTACGGGAGGTCACGGTCAAGGTGCTCGATAAGATGTGATTTTTGCTATATATGATATTTCTAGTCGCACAACTTCGTCGTCATAATATAGGGTTCCGCTGTTTATTTAAAATTCTGCGAAAGAGAAAGAGATATCTCAGATTAGCGTTACAAGTGTTACAAATCAATTTTGATTTTTAGCGCGATAAAGAGATTTATTTATTTATAGATCATGTCATCGCAGGCGTGTAATATTTGCATTTCATCAATAGTCGATATTGGCGTCATATTGAAACTGCATTTGGATGTAATTAATAATTAATATAAGCATAATATTGAGAAATATTAGCTAATATTTAGTGAAGCTGTAGTTTGCTACTATAAGAGATAAAATATATAGATATGTATACGCATATATAAAATAATATGTTATACGCTTTGATAATTAATTAATAATATATTACTAACTAACTAATAAATTAACAACTAATATTGGAGGAAATATTTGACATTTGAATTGAATATCTTTTTTCAAATTATTAACTGTTAAAAGAAATCGATTTTTACTTTATCGAATATTACTTTATCTTTTCAAAAATCTGTATTATTTATATAATAATATAATATATTGTGCAGCATATATATATATATATATATATATATATATATATATATATATATATATATATATATATATTAATACTAGCATGATACCTCTGCTTCGCTACGGTAACACACATTTTACCCCTTTTCACTCTCTTAGGAGTCGAATTTCTAAAAATCGCTTCTTAGTGAGTGCTTACGCCATGGAAGGAATAATATCCTCGAATTTCATGTTTCTAGGTTTAGAGGTTTGAGCTGTGCGTTGATGAGTCAGCCGTAACATTGAATTATTATATATTATATAATTAGTACTATACATATAAATATAATACAGTTTCTGAGAAAGATTATTATATCAATTTTTTTAACAATAAAAAATTTGTAATAAATTAATGTAATAAAAACGTAATAATTGTAATAAAATTATATACTATAATTCTACAACTCGTACGATAAAATTAATAATTGTGACATGGATTTTCTGTTTAATTAATTGGTGTTAAAAATCCAGGGTTTGTCGGTTATGACAAAGTTTGCTGGGAATTACGTGGCTAGCATGTATGGGAAAATATTGGAAGAGCTTACGTATTCTCTTAACTTTACTTTGAAGATTGTCTCGCAAATGAGCGAGCACGGTATGTGGGATGAACAGAATCAGACGTGGTCCGGAGTGATGGGCGAGCTTGTATCGGGTCGTGCGGATTTCGCTATCGCCGATATGTCGATGATGAGCTTTCGGGTACGCTATGTCGATTTCACGCTGCCCTTGATCATATCCAAAAACGCTCTTTATTTCAAGGAACCGGGGATATGTGGCGTCAAGTGGCTCGGCTATTTTCAGGTATTATGAGTGAATTATATATGGGTTCATCGTTTAGCCTTATCTCGTTATTGCCGCTACGAAAATAATAAGTGAGAGTTGCCTAATGTGTCCAGCCACCTAAATCGTGCTTTATAAATTTTTTTCATTGCTCTAACGTTAAAAATGACATAAATGAGCAGAAAAATAAAAATTCCCAGATTACATCTTATTTTCTGTGTATTACAAACACATTAAAAAAATCAAATAAAAATTATTGTAATTTTTCGATCAATTTATGCAGCTGATAATAATCTAATGTAATTGTATTCTGCATTTTTATGCTTTGATGAAAGTAGATTTATTATAGAATATTTTATATTTATTTTATGTACATATTACAATTATTATTAAAGTTAATTTAATATTTTTATAAAACAAATTATATTTTTTAAATTGGTTAGACATATAATAGTAGCTGTTTTAAATATCAAACTATAGTTTTCCAAATTACCAAATAAGTAAATTATCAAATGAGTAGGTATAACATAAAATAAGTAATAACAATTTTAGCGACTCCTTTTAATATATTTTGGAATAGCTTTTTTTCAAATCGCGTAAGCTTGATTTAATTTTGAACTAGACCTAATATCTGAATTCGTACGATCGTGACAGACATTCAATTCGTGCACGTGGGCTACGATTGTCAGGCTGATAGCAATCGCGCCGCTTCTCCTATATTCTACATGACCTACATGAAAACAATCCGCGAATCTGGAAGCATCATGGAACTGATCTCTGAGAACTTTATCTGTATTTGGGGTATCTTCTGCCAGCAGGCGCTTATAAGTATTACCCTATTCTATAAATTCTATAATAATAAACACGATTTCCGAGGCAGTTCTAATTGAACATTCGGCTATGAAATATCACGATTGCTCGCTTTTCTCAGTACGAAAAGAAAGTAAAATAAATTATTTTAATTAGACTAATTATTTTAATTAGACTAATTTTAATTAGACTCTCGGACTCTATTTTTTCCTTTTTCAAAAGTACAACTGGAGCTTATAAGTAAATTTTTTCCTCCAGAGTTTCCGAGAAGAACGTCGCTGCGCATCGCGTATTTGACGATATTTTTGACAGCGGTGTCGGTAGCGGCTCACTATTCGGCGGCATTTGTCTGCTTCCTAACGGCGTGCACTCGCGTTATGCCCTTTCAGACTTAGTCGCCGTAAGTCGTAAGTTTACTCGGCGATCGAGGAGCTCGACTTTCACTTCTGCTTGTACACCTTTTGAGCGATCGAAGTTATGTCAGAAACCATGTTGCATTCGGTAATATGGAATCATAATCACGTTTAATAATATTTCCCGTGTGGTTTTGTTCACGCTGACGGTATGTACAACATAAAGTGATAAATGGTTAGCGCGTCACAAGATGTTTTCGCGACAGTTTCAGGCGAGAAACAAGAAGCCGACATCCTTCTCGGTAAAACTGATGAAATTAATGAAGGACAAACAGGAACTGCCAGAGAATATAATGGATGGCTTTATGCAAGTACGATTGACAATTCGTATTTTTACGCACGACATCGAGACGAGTATACAATATGAAATCAATTTTAACAATGCAGTTGCCTAACTTTTTACCTCCATGAGAAATTACTTTATTTATCTTTTTTTTTAATTGATATGATTACTTCCAGAGTGATGCTTGAAAAGTTCTTTGTATCGCTGTTTGTTTAGGTATCCAATGAAAGAAGGGTTGCTTATATGCTGCGGGGCGTTGAGAAAAAAACCGTAGAAATGAGGATACCCTGTAAACTGTCGTCCATCAATACCGAAAGAATAGGCAATTTAGGAATGGTCCTGTCTAAAAATAACCCATACACAGACGTGATAAATTATCAGTGAGTATCGCGAAAGATCCCCCTCTCTCTTTTTGCGTTCAACCTTATCTTTCGGGTGTTAAAATAAAATCGCGTGTACATACCAGTTTGCAGAAATTTTCGGACAACGGTATGATGACGCGTTTGAGGGATACGAGATTTTTGCCGCAGTCGACCGAAGACAAGACTTTCGTGCCGGTCCGCTTGGTTAACGTCGCCCCAGTTTTGGCGTTTCTCTGCGGAGGCATTATTATAAGCATCATGGTGTTGATTATAGAGAAAATTCATTATCGGTTGAAAAGAAAGAAATTTCAACCAAAAGTATTTTATCCTGTCAGAAAGATGTTTATCAAGAAGCAGAATAATTGAGAGAAAATTTACTATGTATATTATGTTTGTGCTTGTGACAATTAATTATTCTTATAGCACTTAAAATTTTTTTTACGCCGATTATCGTATACAATATGTATTGTGTGTTGTTATCTAAGATCGCAATAGACATTTAAATATTTATTTGGCAATCATGACGCAGAGAGATGTCCGTCTGAAGGTGCGAGTTCAAATCATCACCACCTCTCAGAATTCAATGGCAAACCACCGAGAGGATTTTACTCAGAAGGGGACGCCGCATGGCTTCCTTGTGAGCGCAAAATAATTCACTTCTAACAAAAGTATTAAGAATTAAACATATTAAACATGTCGCCGATATTTTCAAATGTATCTAACTCCCTGCCAAAGATAAAATGGGAAGGATGTCTGGCTTACGAGTCTTGCGTTGGCGACCTTTACTAATTTTTAAAATATTATTTGAATATTAATATTTTTAACAACTTTGAATTTTTTAGCCTAGTGATTATAATACATAGATAACTTTAAATTATTATATTGTGATATATATGTTTACGTGATAACACTAAAATAAGATAAGAATTTAAAACATCTTCCTAGCGAGAGAAGAAAACAAAATTTCAGTTTTAGCATTTTTTTTTAAAGTCAAAAGTTCAATTTTCGTTGACAATCATTCAAAATATTCGACATAAGAAATCAAATTAAACAATATATTTAAATAATTAAATTATCAATGATATCAAGAAGGATTTCTTTTCATGCTCAACACCACATCCTTTTTGCGAGACATGCACGTTTAATAAATTCATTGATCTTTATGTCTTTATGCATCGAATTGAAAACTAAGGTATGTACGTCGATATACTTGAAATAGTAGCAAAGTGGACGATGCGCGGATAAGTATAATGTCAGTTACGGCGAGCTTAACCATGGCGCATAATTCATCGGTTTGGCTGATGATTCGCCGATAAAAATTACATTAATCAGTGACACTCTTTCGCGCGAAGTCCTAGATCTTGAAATCCGATAAATTCTTTTATGTGATGATCGCCCTTCAGTCACGGTTTCGGCCTTAAGAGAATCGCAATACCCTCAAAGAAGTTTTTAACCCTCAGGCAGCGATAGTCGCTGTGAGGTTTTTCGATAAAGAACTCCGTGATTCACTGTTGCTTTTAGTAGGATTTAGAATTCCGATTTCTTATATCTTTCTATAATTTCATTTGTTTGTTTTAGTTCACAAGAGGGATAATTATTCCGAATTAAACGTTAATAGTTTATTGCAACAGTGTCCAACTGCGTGAAATAGAATTTTATTTTTTACACAGTAGCCGTTTAATCTACATTTCGCAAAATGACATACGCGACAGCACGATTGATCGCAATATTTTTCCTTATGTTGAGCACCAAACTGCTGACAGAGAGCATAGGCATTAGCAATTATTTGCGACTGATCAACGACGTTCACAGATATTATCGTACGTCGTGTGTTATTTTCGTGCGGTCTGACAATTACGGTGAGTAGATACCGGCAACAGTTTCCGGTTATCATTTCTCACACTGCACTTTCGTGAACTTTCGAACAAATACTGAATCATCATTTCACGTTCAAATCATTTCATTTCTATATATACAATTCAAAAAATCAATTTTTTTTATTTAATTGTTACGGATTTATTAAGTTGAATAAAATGTAATTAAATAAAAAAAATTGGGTCACTTTTTTCTAACTTTTATCCTTGAAGAAATTAAATGCAGTTATGATTTAGAGAGCATTTATAATTCTGACAACAAGTAAAATATAATACCATCTTTAATGTGAATATTGCAGATTTGAACACGACGACATTGGTGCACACGTGGTCGCGCGAATTCTCACGACACCGAGTCATGACCGTGACCATAACTTTCTCGGACCTGAGAAGTGAGTACAACGAGTACTGGAAGAACGTCACACAGCCGTTGTTTGTCGTTCTCCTCGACACCGAGGAGACCATGGGCGAGTTCGCCGAGACTACGAGGAGCGTAAAGCCCATCTCTTTTCCCATTTGGTTCGTTATGTTTCTTCAGCGTCCTGATGGGAATCCTCTCGAGGAGCGCTGCAGACATCCTACCGATAACGTATTCCACGTGGACTTCAGCACCCAGATGCTGGTTCTCTGCTACTCTCGCCCAATTCTAGTCGAGTGGTACGCCATTTGCGATAATCGCACCAGAACGTTCGACCTGGCCCTGTGGACCCCCGATAGAGGTCTGCTTCTGAGAACGCGAAAGTCTTTCTACGCTAGGAGGAGCAACATGTTCGGCGACGTTGTACGTGTGGCGTCCGTGATCGTAAGTTTTTCGCTCTTTCTGGAGTTCCGTTGTGCGCTGCTCTTTGTGCGAATTAGAAAATGGTCGTGAGCGGCGACCTTGATAAAAAATAGTCGCCTTGAAAAAAAAATTGCCTCGCAATTTGCCACGGAATCGATATTAGCACTTGACAATAATTTATAGACTCGTAGACTCGGGAATTGACCTGACAATTCTGTTGATACATGCACGAAGGACTCGCCGCTGATCTCGCAGGAGAACGGTACGGTCGGCGGATTTTTCGGTTTGTTGCTGATAGAGCTCAGCAAAGTGATGAACTTCACGGTAGAGATTCTGGATCCGGTGGAGGGATTCGGCACCTGGAGCAAGGAGAAAAAAGTGTGGACAGGTGCGATCGGCCAGTTGGTGGCCAACGAAGCCGATATCGGCATCTCCGCATTCACGATGATGAGTCACAGACAAGACGTCATCGACTATACGATACCATTGATACGCTCGCGATACCGCCTTTATTTTAAGGAGCCCAACACAGCCTTGGTGGAATGGTCTTTATACTTAAAAGTAATAATTATTTTTATATCAACGGTACCTGTACCCTGTACGTTATTAGTATTAAGTGTATTAATATTTGGTATGAATCAATTAATATATTACATATCTATATATTAAATTATATTGGTTACAATAATAGAACGTTTATAACAATGATAGAATTATGCAATGATAGAAGTTTAAAATTACGCAAAGACTTAATCATCCTGTTTATTTATAAAATTAAAAATACATTTACTTAAGATTGTTTAATCACATCTTGGGAAAAGAAATAGTGTTAAGATAATTTATGCTAAAGATTCACGGTAACAAAGTCTAGTGGATTAAATTGCTGCTTTTCCTCACCAATAAATATTCCAGGCATTCAGCTCTGGAACTTGGATAACATTATTAATGACAATAATAACCGCTTCTATTCTGTTGACTATCATGAAGACAAAAGGATACTTTTCGATGAACTTAATGTTCGAGAACTATATTAAAGTTTGGGGTATTTATTGCCAGCAGGGTTTGCCAGGTAACGTTTTATCGTTACTAGAGATATTTAATATTTGTCTAGCATAATATTTTCGTATTATTAGTCACGTTTTAAGCAATTAATGTATAGATGTGTGTTAATATATGCTAATATATGTCAACATATATGCCATGTACACACACACACACACACACACAATATAATGCACACGTATATTTTATGCAAAGAATTTCCTAGCGAGTCACCGGTGAGACTGGCTTTTCTCTCGATTTTTGCTTCGTCGATAGTAATTCTGGCCATCTATTCCGCCTCCTTGATCAGCTTCCTAGCGCTCTGTACGCCCAAACTGCCTTTTTCCACTCTGGAGGGTTACGTTAAGGATGGCTCTTACAAATTAATTGTGTTGCGAAATAGCGCCGAGTACGATGTTCCTACAGTGAGTTCGCCGTTACTTATACAACGCAGAAATTATATTATTGCGCAACAGTAATTTGTCAGTTATAGTAATTTTGATTGAAGCGCTCGCAAATAAAAGCACAGTTTTGTAGCCGAGAAAATTTTGAAAGCATTATAAAATTAATATTTTGCATGACATATATATACAAGTATAGGTTTAGTAATTTTTTTGTACAAAAATTAATTTTAAACGTTAAAGAAATAATTTTGTAGAGAATATATACTGTTCTTAAATTTTTTTTGTATTCTTATAATGTAAGTATTACTGGCAAAAATTCGTAAAGAAGAAATCATATACCTATTATAAGGTAAAGGTACCAATACCCGGACGCTTAAAAGTATAATAGGTGTATCAATACCTCGACACATACCTATGTCTGGATACCTTTAAAAAAATATAGGAAAAAAACGTTTTGATACTATAACAAAAGTTTCAAACTACAAGAAGAAATATTTTTATCTTTGATTTTAATTCGCGTTATTATACTTATATATAAATAATAAAGGTGTCCAGATATAGATACATATGTCCGATTGGTACCATTACCTTAACTGGAAAAAAAATGTTTTTCTTCAAATTATGCTTTCTCAAATTTTGCAGCACGTCAAGGATCCCGTTTTCCTTCAAATGTACGAATTGTTAGAAGAAAAGTATTTGCCGCTGTCAACGACGGAGGGATTCGAGCAAGTTAGCGATATTACTTAATGAAATCAACAATGTTAAGTTTCATTAAGTCGTCCATTTTTATATCAATTCTTACGCAGCTCTGCGAGAGAAACAAGTTAGCGTTTTACACGACGGAGGTATTTAAAGAGGCTATTAACATTTATATACGGTGTAGAGTCGTATATATCGAGACCGGAAGAATCGACAATTTGGCGATGATTCTAACGAAAGGAAATCCTTACACTGGCTTCATGAATTACCAGTAAGTCTTAAATATACATATTTATTTACAGACACATTTTATTATTTATTAATATACATTTATTGTTTAAAAACTGCTATCCTTCATTGTACTACGTAATTGTCTGATATTTATAAGTTGAGTGTTTGTTAATGCATGTGATAAAAAATCAATGAATTTTATTAATATCACAAATTTTTAATAATTTTTAAGTTATAAATTTCATATATTTGGTCTTATAAATATTCATTCAAAGATGCGAGAATATTGTTAAATTTTAATATTGTTGAAATCATTAAATTACAAAAAATGTTGTATTATAATATTCAGATAGAACTATTTACGACTGCTATTCCCTTTTCAAGAATAAATGTTTTAAATATATTTTCATATTTTTCAGCTTGCGGAAATTGCAGCTTAATGGCGTTATACATAAATTAAAGAACAAGTATCACGTACAAAGAAATCATCCGAGCGGGGTACATTACGGTTTGGTCGAATTAAGCGATGTAATGCCAACTTTGGTGATGGTGGCGGCTAGTATGGTCCTGGCACTTTTTATCTTGATAATCGAGAAAATGTATTATTCGTTTAAAACTCGATTCTCTAAGAACAACAAATTGTCCATTAAAAAATTGAGTTATAATCTCGGCGTAAAGAATAAGTTGCGAAAGGGAAACGAGAGAAATTTAAACCTTCAAGGATTTTATAATACGAGACCGATCGGATATTGGCCATAATAAAAAATAAATAAATAACTATTGTGAATGCTTATAGATATAGGAATACTGGATATTAAAGGAATGATTTGTAAAATAATATTTGTAACATATAATCTGTGCTTATCAATTTAATTAATAGTTTAATAAAACATTTTAAGATATATTTCACTATTTTTGAAAGAACAATTACTTTACAGATGATTTTAATTTGCTGTCGTTTTACTTTTTCGCAAAACGGTGCTGCATAGAATAGACCGGGGCTTGTTCATACTATTTTCATAATTTCGGCATTTGAGTTTAAAACAACTAATTATCATGATTAAACAGTACTAATATGATAGAGAGAACATTTCTCTCTATCATCTTTCTCTACATTTTCATGCCAGGAACGCTCCTGTATACTATATAGTTTCTTTGTAATAAGTAAAATACGAACATGCTGCATTGTAGCCAACTAGCTCCGATAGTAGGGTAAGTTGGCTATGCGACAAAAGTCCATGTTAAATTAATAAAAACGTAATAGAAACACAAAACGGGTAACAGATATGTACTTCTTGATAAAGATTGTACCTATCTTTTAGGGCTGGTCTACAACCTTGCTTTAAAGGGTATTTAAGCTCTAAGCCGTAAGAAATTGACCAATCACAATCGAGTATTCTTCTTACATTCCATTGTGATTGGTCAATTTCTTACGGCTTAGAGCTTAAATATCCTTTAAAGCAAGGTTGTAGACCAGCACTTAAAGTTTTCGATCTTTTAAAATAGAAAATCAGCAATTTATAGAGAAAAAATGTATAATAAATCACTAACCGCGTCAATAAAGTAATAAAAATGGATAAATGTTCGATTTATATATACGTATTGCAATGATTCCTCTTTACATTGATTCCTTATTACCTTATTAGCAAGGTATAATAAACTCTGTAGGCATGTGTAATTAATCTAACTAGTAAAAAAGTGTAAGATAAAATAAAAAAACGGATCTAGTTAATTCTCATGCTTCTCTTTGTACATTTTATTATTTCGATGAACCGCGCCCGTATTAATTGTTAACGACCCAGCAGCGGTCGGTCAGTTACGCTATTACTGTGACGCGCATTTTACTGTACAAGGCATATAAAATTTAATTTATTAGAAATTATTCAGAGAGCAAGACAAAGGGAATGTTTTCCGAGAAGTTAGAAAAAAAGAGTTGTACCAGGAATTGTACCAGCTGTAATAAAAAAAGGATATAAAAATAAAACAGCAAGTTATTGAGAAATTATGTGCTGCTCAACACAGCATATAAAATTTGCGTTATAATTTTTGTAGAATAATTTTTTAAAAATAAAAAAAAAGAAAGATTTTATCGAAAACGCAAACATGATTTCGAAGAGAGGCCGAGAGATGCGGACGGGATGAGGGAAAAATGCTGAAAAGCTTTACAAGATTTTTTGAAAAAAGAAATTTGATTTTATGCGTGAAAAAGTTAAAAATGATTTACAAAGGAAACAAGTAGAAACCTACACATTGCTTACTTACAGTTTTTAAGTGTGCAAGTAGAAACCTGCATTGCTTCCTCTTTTTTAAGCTTGTATTTTATTCAATGCATAATTATTTGTATTTATTTGTTTTGGCTTCCTCATAAAAGAAGCTTTCTTTTCTACATTCTTTTTCTTGCCTTGTTCCTTTTTGTTCTTTCCACCTTTTATACTCTTTCAACTTCTGTTCCTTTCTCTTTTCTATCTTTTCTCTTTTCCTCGTTTTCAATTTCCATTTTTTTCGGATTATCTTTTATTGTTATTTTACGTGCACATATGTTCGCTTATTCTCTCGTCTTTATGACAGCTCATAACATAGCAACTTATAACATTAAAATGAAATTAGCGGCAACAAAAATAAAAGCCCAACCTGTTTCGCACAAAGTAATATACGGCAATACTTTTTTTTATTTATGAAATAAATTTATTAATTAAACGCAATCGAAGGTTTATATACGAAATTCACGAAAACAAAGCCTTCTCTATGAGGAAGCAAAAAAACCCCTTTACCGATCATCGCCAAATTTAATACCAATTTTTTTTTAAATGATACTCTATCGATTTAAAAAAAAAAAGAATGTGCAGGTTTCTACTTGCACACTTAAAAAATTATAAAGAAGCAAAATGTGCAAGTTTCTACTTGCACACTTAAAAAACTATGAGGAAGCAACGTGCAAGTTTCTACTTGCACACTTAAAAACTATGAGGAAGCATATGCAAGTTTTTTGTTTATATATTCGTTTATATTTTGTTTATATATCTATATACTTGTTAATTCACTATTAGCCTAAAATCTTGACTATGGCTTAAATAAAATATATTGCAAAAAAATTTTATTGTTGTTACACATCATGTATCAAAATTACTCGATAACCTTTCTTTGTGTATCATGTTTTATTTAACACTAGCAGTAGTCAACGTAATATGCAAGTTTCTAAAAATAACAATTTTAAAATATAAGTTTATAATGTTAACGATAGTGAGATACCTAAATCAGTTATGCAATATTATAACAATTTATTAATTAGAATACATACAACATGATGATTTTTGTATCGACAATTTGGTATTTATGGGTCGAAACTTTGGATAATTTTTATTAATAAGCAAAAGATTTATGCGTATATACGTTTGTGTAAGCATAAGAAATGTGAAAAGTTATATATTGATTACAAATGCGGTATGTTATACTCTTATACATGTAAGCAGAATGTTATATGATATCTCGTACTCGTATGTAAGCGGAAAATTTATAAGATTAAACCAGATAATATTTTTCGGGATACTACATTAAAATGAGATTGAAAGGGCGATATATGAAATCAATATTCAGTGTAAAAAATATATACTTTATTTGAATAGACTTATATACACTATATACAGTTGTATTCACAATATCTAACAATTCGATAGTTGCCGAAAGAACAAGATGTACCAAATCATTGGTAGAATACATATCGCATATCTTTCTTCTAATTCTCACATACGTATTAATTTAAAAATATACCATATAAATAGTCCAAATAAAATTATAGATCATATGTCGGCCGATATTCTAAAAAAACTATGACTTATTTGTTTAGTAATGTCATTTAAATTTTCTAATATTTAATGATAACTTTATGAGAAGGCAAACAAGATTTAATGTCTTGCAAGGGCGAATCCCAGTCGGTTGTTCCCCATGTCGAACACGGTGTAGTAGCGACGAATAAATGCATCGCCCAAAATCCATTC
This sequence comes from Temnothorax ravouxi, assembly GCA_030770255.1. Classification (NCBI taxonomy): domain Eukaryota; kingdom Metazoa; phylum Arthropoda; class Insecta; order Hymenoptera; family Formicidae; genus Temnothorax; species Temnothorax ravouxi. The sequence goes on from JASTWP010001373.1 coordinate 26,419, forward strand.
TATACCATTAATATTAAACGGATTATCTTCGAAGGCGAGAATGCAAAGGCTTTCTGTGACCTATGAGACATTAAATATGGCATAATGTGATATTTCTATTCTAAAAACAGTTTAAACCTTTATGTAATAATATTTTTTACCTTCACGATATAATCTTTACCAGTGAGTCGAAACTTCTTACCACCTATGACGAAATTGATAGGGGGCATATTAGAAATCTTGTTGCAGTCCACCTTTAAACGAAGGTCAATGTTAATAATCCATATTAATAATCCGCTTATCAAACATTTATTAATTTATTTCAATAATTCATTTAAGGTAGTTGAATGCTACCATTGCAGAAAGGGATAATCAATTACCCGATCAACAACACCGATCTCTTTCTTAAGTTTTGCGATATCCTGCGGTGGTCCTCCTATCTTAGAGTAGCCCGTGTCGACGATAGCTTGACACCAAATCGAGCAAAGGATGTTATTTTCTGTTTGAATCCTGCAGTGGGATAGCATTACCAATTAGCTGACATATAATCCGCGGTTAACATACGTCTAATTTAGAAAAAAAAATTACATACTTATCTATTTTAAATTGCCAGTATCCTTTTTGAGTATTAATAACATTCACATACGTAAACTCGTTCACGTAATGGGAAGGATTGGTCTCACCCAATAGCAGTTCACCGCCGAAATGTGAGTCTTTGTACTTTCTGTATAAGTTGTATATTTTTTACGTTGCATGGAAAGACAAAGTATGTAATTTAAAAAATAGTATTAAACACACGTGAGGCATACGGAAAGATACATACCCATTTAGATAGATGCTAAAAATTGGTGTAACCATTCTTTGATAAATCATGTTTTGGAAAACAGTAGGTGTCTTAAAGCCGGAATAACCCATCCCCAGAACGCCGTCGCATTGTGACCAGTCCCAAAACTCTGTCGAGAATTTGAATACCTCTCCGAATATCTGTGATGTAACCTTAAGGCCACCAATCTACGAAACGTTGATATTATTAATAAAGTTAATAGGGGAGAGTTGGCAATTACCGCACCGTTGACAATTCCGCGCCATTGTTTATCTCAATAACTATTTGTATTACGCGCCTACAATGATGTTAATATCATAAAGTAACACGAAATACCCCCCCGGATGCGCCGTCAATGCGTTCCGGCCGTCCATGTAAACAGAGTGCGCTCTGGAAGCTTCTCTGCTTGCTCGTTGCGATTTTGCTGGTAGTTTCGATAAGAAGTGAGTAACATAATATTTACATTAGAGAAATAATGCCGACGGATTTGATAAGCTAAAACACTGTAAAATTAGATTGCACAGTGATTTTAGAAACACGCGTTTCGTTCCTATATATTTTAAGGTTATAAAGTGAAATGATTGAGTTTGATAATTTCGCGCCCAAGGTATAATACTCATAGGTATAACGATAACTGTGTGTTAAGAGTTACCAAGCTGTTTAGTTTACAATGTAAGGTGCTTACAGAAAAGATCGTTGCTTAAGTTTTGATTTGAATTTATAATGATCGTTATTTGTTAACGCATTCACTTATTTTTATATGTAGGTACCTACTAAACGATATTAATGCATAAATATAAAAAAAACATTTTGTTATTGTGTTCTGCTTCATGTCACTGGCTGAAGCCAAAGTAATTTTTATAGGTACAGTTTTATTAAACTAGGCACGATTTTATCAGACCTGGTCACGATATTATCAGACCAGTTTGATAATACCGCGTTTTCTCATTTTTTGAAAAATCATTAATATTTTAGTTTGTGTTTAGCTTTCAACATTATTGCTATGCTATATGGATAGCCAAATAAATGACCTATCTAAAATTGCACAGTTTATTTTTTTGAAGCATTTCTGAGCTTAGATATACGCTTCGGTTCTTAGGGGCTCGGTAATTGCCAACTCTCCCCTAATTGCGCGCGTTTTTTTTCGGAGAATAATAGCAACATGTGCTTTTTGGAAAATTTTCATAGATTATGATTGTGATTAGAATTAAATATATCATTTACTTGACGATGACTTACCCTTACGTTATCAATAGATAAGTTTCCGTACACTCTGCCATCGCGGTAAGAACTATTAAATGTAACTCCGTCTTCGACGTATGTGTTGGACTTTGTATTATCATATTTATTATGTTTTACTGCAAAAGTAGTAAATAAAATTAAATCAGTTAATATTGAAGAATCTTGAAATATAAATTTCTCTATATTAATCTAAATATATAACTAATAGTAGTTAAATCGTTAAATATATTTATGTTCATATTTTTTGCTTTAACATGTGAGCTGTTTTGTATAAGAAATTATTTGTATCTTTAAAATGAGTGTGCTAAATAATGTAAATAAGAGAGTATGTAAGTATGGGAACTTAGCTACATAATATTTACCTTACCACTGATTCGAATCTTTGAAACTGTTTTAAAGATTTTATAACTTTACTTGAAATGTGTAAATGGAATAGATACAATTCTACAGCATTATTCTTATCTTATATTTTTACTTGATATCAATCATTAAACGAGAAAAAAATTATTAAGATTATTTTAATACTTGAAACATTAATTTTTTAAATACAAATGTACATATAGGAATAATAGAATGGGGAGGTAGCGATGTTATGATATACTTACAGCAAGCAGGTTGGCTAACGTCGCAGTCTTTGGATAGTACCCAGAGATCTGAGGAACCAGTGTCGATACATATTTTAAATGTCTGCGGTGGAGTTCCAATTTCGATATTACCATAATATTGTAAATTGTCATAATTAATCAGAGATACGTTTGCTGTATCCGAACGGAGTCGTGCCATAGTTTTCGTCAAAAATTTTTCATCGGAGGATGTCTTGTATAATGGAATTCTTGAAGCAACATAAAAAAATATCGTACAACATAAATACGAATTTTAAATAATTTATTTGATTATTTTCGAGCACTTCTTATTTAAAAACTATTAAAGCCTCAACATGTTGACATTAAGAAATAAATGTTACCTGCATATATTTACGCATTAGAATAATGTAATTAGGTATTTTAAATGCAAATTTCTCTTTTCATGATAAAATAAGATTTTGGAATAAATCTTCAAAGCATCTCTTGTAATTAGTTTGCTCACTTTATTCCAACTTTCAAAATGCGTTTGTCTTACAGATTTGATACAATTATGGTATTTGAAATTGATTTGATAATTATTTATCGCGAATTCTGCGGCGATTCCAAGTAGTTGGAAGCGCGATCTCTGTACGGTATTATAATTCATCGTGTCGATATACTTAAATGTGGATCGTTTGTATTGTTGCGCTGCGTTCCGCTATTTCTTAAGCACTCGCGTTCGCGTCGCGCACTCCTGGATTCGCGAAAGAAAGAAGCACTCTTTTAAAAAGGAGGATCTCGGATTTCAGGTTCAGAACGATTATACATAAAAAGGTCTGGAGAACAAGTCCGAGCGGTTCGAGTCCTCAGATTAATCTGACAGGCGGAGGCGGAGATAAATCAATAAATGATAAGTGTCCCGTTGTCAAGGGACGCGCTTTGACTTGAAGCTTTTGCGGAGCGAAGTTCAGTCTTCTCGTGAGTGAAGTTCAGCGCGCAATGGGTGTCTCAGCACGGGCGCAACAGTATATAACATGTACTCACCTATACACTTCCGCATTGATTGACGCAAAGTTGATTACCGTGATTACCGTCATCGTCACAAAGAGCCGATACATGTTTCCTGAATTTCTCGGCGACTGAAGCTACAAAAGTCAAAATTGTTTTAAGACCGTTATAACTGCGAGTCAATCCACAACCGGTACGTACAGACAAAGAACAGACAGTCAAATTGCTGAGCGTTCCCTTATATACAAATGTGCGTACATGTCCTTGTGCTTACCCGTGGGGAGGGAGGGAGAGAGGTACTGATAGTGGAGTTGAAGGATGAGAAGGAGAGAGCGAAGTTGTTGGAGAAGTATGGGGTAATTGGGCAGAGGTGGGGGATAGGGGTTGACGAGGATCTGTCCATGAAGGAGAGAAAGACGAGGTAGAGATTGTTGGAAAAGGACAATAGAAGAAAAAGACTAAGGGAAGAAGAACGCGGGTGGAAAACAGGAGATTATGGGTGGATGGGAAAGAGATTGTGTGGAACGATGACGAAGGGAAATGAGAGGGGAAGTAAGGGTAGGGATGGCTGGGGGTCGCGGAGGAGGGGAGAGGAGAAGGAAGCAAAGGGGAAAGGGAAGAGGTTATCCCTGTGTTACAGAGACGGGGACGTTGAGGAGGCGGAGAGCGGAGGAGTTGGAGCATGGGGAACGGAAAGAGAGGGTCCTAAGAAAGTTCAACAGAAAAAGCGGCCAGGAGGAGGAAAAAGAGAGGCAGGGTCCGAAAGGGTGGGGGGTACTAGAATGTAAAGGGTCGCAAGCGGCGAGGTCAGGTATAAGGGGAGCTGTTCTTGTAAAGAGTTCGGTACGTCCCTGAAAAAAACGCCAGATGTGTAAAGTTTTTGTATGTGGACAAGCGAGGAGATGACTGTGAAAAGTTTGGGACCGTTTCTTAAAAACGCCTTGCAAACCCTGCGAAGACAAGCAATAAAGGCTACGGTCAACGTGACGCTACAAATGCTTCGAAACATTTCTCTTCTCTTTTCTTTCAATGAAAAAAGAAAGAGAAGAAGAACGCTCCAAAGCATTTGTAGCGTCACGTTGACCGTAGCCAAAAGGCACATTTATCTATCTATCTATCTATCCTTGTGCTTACCAACATAGCATGCATATCAAAAAGACGTCCAGAAGATATACCGAAGATATCCTATATCCCAAATATATCTTACTAATGCGATTGGTCAATTGCCGAAAATTTTATCAACATAAAAAATTTATGTTTAAGAATTTTATCAACATAAAGAATTTTGTCAGTTTCCAAGAATTTTATCAACATAAAGAATTTTGTCAGTTTCCAAGAATTTTCTCAATTGTCAAGAATATTTTACATTTCCAAGAATTTCTCGAATTTCTAAGAATTCGGGCTTTCAAATCCAGCTTTTGTGAAAATCAAAAGTCTGGAAAATTGACAAAGTAATGCAATACAATTAGGAATAATCAAGAACAAGGTGAAATAAATCATAACTTCAAGCGTTTCAATTCCAAAAATACTTTTATTATTTATTTCTTACATTTCCATTATGAGTAGGACTATGTGATCATATATATATCTTTAAACATCGAGATGTTATTAAAAATCAAGAATATAATTATAAAGTATAAAATAGAGACGATAAATTATATAACATTGGTAATTCAATTTGTATGTATATTCTTATCAAAATAGATAATATATATATTTACATATACATACACACACACACACACACAAACACCCCTTTTCATAGATCCAAGATATTTTTTGAATTTAGAAAATATATTTGTAATACAAATAAGTGGAAAGAATATGACTAATATGAAATGAGAAAGTACCAAGTAAAGAATACAGGCGACTAGTTGCTTTTTTCTTTTAGATCTTGTCCGGTCTCGTCATTTCCATCCTGCGGTTCGATTCACGCTCAAGTGCTGTAAGCATCATTCTGTCTTTGTTGCGCCTCAAATATCGAACAAAGACAGAGCGAGATGCTTTTAGCGCTGTGAGCTGTGAATCGGACTGCAGCTCTATTTCTATTGAAGCTGCCGATTACATCAAAGAAGATTGTAATAATAGTATAATAGTCGTTGATGCAATATGAATATCTACATAAGATCCGCGAATCTCAAAAATTGATCTGAAAGATCTCGTATAATGAATATGATATAGTAAATATGTTCCATTTTTTCCAATTTATACCATATACACAATGATAATAATAATAATAATAATAATAATAATAATATTAATAATAATAATAATAATAAATAAGAATCTTATAAACATAATAATATATAATAATCAAAATAATTATTAATTGTACGTATTTACAGACCGCTCATCAACTGCTTAATACGTCATTTCATGACAACATCCTCATCTTACATCACTTTAATTTATTATTTTTAGTAAAGGTTCTCTCTCTTTCTCTCTCTCTCTCTCTCTCTCTCTCTCTCTCTCTCTCTTTCTCTCAGTCTTATCTCTATTTTTATATACTGCCGAATGCACGTCGACAACAACCACATTGTACTTCATATTCTTGTTTATATTTTGTTTGTATATTTATTTGTTTTTTCACGAATTGCCTAAAGCCTTGGCTATGGCATAATAAAGAATCAATCAATCAATCAATCTCTCGCTCCCACTCTCTCAACTATAAAATAGGTAAGAAAGCTCTGTTTCACAAAATATCTCGCAGATATATATAGGTATGTATATGTATATATTGTCACGGGTCTTTTTCTTTCCACGTTTTATCTCCCCTGTCGCCGTTGTCTCACGTGATACGTTTTTATCATTTTTTTTTTCCTCTTTTTTGCGTTTTGTGTAAGAGTCAAAAGCTGCACCGATTCGTCGAGAAAATGCGCGTTTCGTGAAAGAAGCGAAAAGAAAAACGAAATGCGTGCAAAGTGACGAAAGACATCAGCTGATCAGACGCGCATAGAGCGAAATTAAGGACGTTATCTCGGCTCGCGTCCGATCGACTGAAAAATTATAAACTGGCGAGATCTCTCGAAAGAAAAACGAAAAAAGAGTACGACGTAGAACGTTTTATCTCGACGCGATTGTCTTTTATTCGTCTCTTTTTAATTTATGATGTCAATTTGCACGGAGTTTCTTGTTTGAATTGGAGAGAGATCTTGCCGAAAAGTTTGTCGTTTCTCCGAATGTTTGGGATAGAACCTTAAGGCCAGCAACCTACGAAACGTTGATATTAATAAAATAAAATCGCGTATGTTTTTTTTCGGAGAATAATAGCAACATGTATTCTTTAGAAAATTTTCGTAGATTATGACTATAATTAGAATTAAGTCGGACCATTTACTTGACGATGACTTACGATTACCACATCAGTAGATAAGGACCCAGACACACCGCCATCGTCGTAATCAATAGCAAATGAATCATTCTGTGATATATATGTGGTGGACTTTGTATGATCATACTTATCATGTTTTACTGCAAGAAGTAATAAATATAATTAAATCAGTTAATATTGAAAAATCCAGAAATATAAAAATTTCCACTTATTAATTTAAATATATAACTAACAGTAGTTTAAATCATCAAATGTATTTATGTTTATATCTTTTGGTTTAACACGTAAGCTGTTTTGTATAAAAAATTATTTGTATTTTTAAAATAAATGATAAATAATATAAGTAAGAAAGTATATGTATAATTGTGGACCTTAGCTAGCTACACAATATTTACTTTACCACGTTTAACTTTTGAAACAGTTGTATTAAGAGGTTATACCACTGTATATAGAAGTCTAAAATAAAGCGTTTCTTTTGCGATTTTTTTTGGATGGAAGAAAAATTAAGAGAATAATAATATTCAAGGATGTAATTAATTATGTTTTTAAGTGTTCGAAAAAAAATATTTATTTAATAATAGCACAAAATGGCGACGCTGCAGCCATTCTCGCGAGGCATGTTTAATTTGACGCGCTCTGTATAACTGACGCTTTGAATCTAGAAAAAAACAAAAAATTTTCTCTTAACCACATGAGTATAGCTAGAGAAATACGTAGGGGATTTTGAAAATATTAATTTTTGTGTGATTGGCAAGCATTTGAAGTAAACAGTTCAATTTTTGACAAAACAGGGAACAATCATTTGTTAATAAATAATGTTAGAATCAACTTATTGAAAATCCCGTACGTATTTCTTTTCGGAATGTTATTTTAAAGATATGGTCAAAATTTGAAATGAATAAAATGAAAATTGTTGGACTTATGCTGCGTGCCGTTTTAAAAAATCGTGTTTCGAGAAAAGCGCCTTTAAAGTTTTGAGATGTGTTATGGACAGAAAAATAAAAAATTTGACTGTTTAAAAATTTTTACCATTAATTTGACATCCCTGGACCATAAAGCTGTTCTTCCCTGTTTAAATATTCCTCCTTATTTTCTTTCATTTTCGATTTTATGCTGGTGAGTGCCTGCTTTGCCGCATCTGTCAAAGACTGCTCGGCGTGCTTGATCCGCATAGCATCGGCTTCAAGGCAGAAATTGTATGCTTGGAGGCCAATATCCATCTCCAAAATTTTCATAATTCGCAGAATGTTAGTCAAACCGTTGTTAAAATTACACACAGCAATATCAGTCGCTACTTTGCAATACTTTTTTGCCACTTGAGTATAGGACTTAAAAGCCAAGTTCCAAACAGTTGCATTGAAACTTTCGTGAAGTTAGAAATCAAAAGGAAAGTCATTAGGCTGTACCCTTCCAGCAGGTATTTACACGTGCCGCAGGTAGTCGTTTCGGAGCAGTCCGACGCGCTTGGAAAAGAGTTCGAAATTTCAAAAAAGAAAAAAATTTGTACAGGTATAAAACATTTTCCCCTTATTCTAGAAGGTTCAAAGCATCTTTTAAGCCAATAAAAAAATTGATTTTTTGAAAATTCTACAGTGGTGTACTCAAGAAAACACTGTAACGCCGGTAACTTCTTTGTTGTCTACCGATGCTTCAGCTCGAAACTCATATTTTCTTCTTTACTCATATTTTCTTTTACTGGACTGATATTATTATTGTTTTTTTATTAATCTTTCTTTTATCGCGCTAACTAAATATTTTTTTAATTTTCAGAGTATTTCGGGCAGCATTCCCGCGATTTCGCGTCCATGTACTTTATCTTCCTTGTCGATCGATTTGAGCATTTCGCCAAATTAGACGTTAAGGTAACGCGAGCGCGTGTCATGTATATTTCTGTTGACAATGTGATTTTGACGCGCGTGATTTTGATCGATTCGAACAATTCAATATTCGTTAATTGCGTTAATTAACGTGTCGTAATTGTGCTCGTAAAGTAATCAACGAGGAATCGAAATCAAACGAAACAACCAACGAAGTATGCGATCGTCGAAGATTGAAGATTCCATGAAAAATGCTGATGGTACAATGTCGAGAGCCGAGGAACACCGGGTACGGTGAGTATTGTACACACATTCTTAAGATGCTTTCATGCTTTCCAGCATGACTCAGCTGGCAACTCATCGAAATCAATGCGATATTTCGTATAAGCGACAAATCAGATGTGTTTGAACATGACATACGTGAGTCAGCTTTAAACTGTTACCAATTATACGTGTAAGGATGTAGATACGTTTACCATACGTACATATGTTTCTTTGCTTTATTTTTATTTTACCTACTGATAATATCAAATTGAATTTTACTTCTCACCAGATTGCTTTATTTTTGGGAAACAAAATAATCGTAACAATTTTTAAATTTTACCACTATTTTTAATATTCAAAATGTGTTCAAAAACTATTATGTTCAAAAATTATTCTCGTATTACGGCAGGAAAATTGTCGAAATTTCCATGAAAAATTTCTCATTTTTAATTTATTTCTTGCGAAATCATACTTAGAAACACAATTTAGAGTTGAGAGTCATTTTTCATTAGTTAATCCTATGATTGAACATCTTACGGTACTCTTAGGTATATCTCCGGTATTTTAATCCTCTTGCTTCAAAGAATCACCGAAATTATGTTTGAAGAAAATAATTTCTTGCTATAGTGTTACTCTGTGCCGCAAACTGTCTTTCATTGAATAATAGTGATAGTTGACGTAGCCCTACGTCTGCTTTCCTTCGCTGAATACTTTAACATGAATATGTGACAGTTGACGTAGTTCTACGATGTTGTTTGCGGCACAGTTGTTACTGTGCCCGTTTTTGTTTCTTTTTATCTCTACTACTATATAAAGGGGAAAAGTTTGTACTGTTGTTCGGGGTAATCTTAGAAACTATTGAATCGATTTCGAAAGTATTGTATATGAAATAGGGGTAGAATTTCCCGGGGAGTGTTATAGGGTGTATAGTTTTTTGTTACCGATTTTCTGGAAACCGGTTTTTCTAATTTCTTCAATTTTTTCCAAGATGTATAAGTTATTTGATGGATACAGTATTATTTAAGGATTATTGAATTTGGTGAGGATCGGTGAAGGGGCATTTCTGCTTGAAAAGTGTATAAGTTATACATGTAATTTAATATAGAGTATATGTGAAACCAGCAGCTTATAATGACAAAAGAGTGAATTGATAGCAGGTCAGCTTAGTAAATTCACAAACAGTTTTTATGAAAAATTAATACATCAAACTTCGTACTGATTGTATTGATTTTCTTAGTACATAAGAAACGTCATTTGTAGGCGACACGTTTTATACGAATGCTTTGCATGTCGAGACATTTCGTGTTTTCGTAAGACAATTTAGAAATTATTATGAATATTTGTCGGCTATGCGAACAGTATAGAAAAAAATAAAGTGAATAATAAGTTCAAGTATTTCTATTCGAACTGAGTAAAGTGTTGTGGTAAAGCTCTTTCGACATGTGATGTTCCTGAGAAGGCGAAATTGTGACAAGCAGATTGGTGAATTTTGAATCTTTTTGGTTAAAAATTATAGCAGCCACTCATTTTGGTATTAGGATTTTTGTCTACAAAAGATCTCAGGAACTTGTCATTAATAGGAGATACGGTAAGTCAGAGATATAATAATGTATCCGTGATCTTTTGAAGTCATCAGTATTCTTGGAACCGTTGTTCATAAAGGTAGATAAGCAAAATTAATATTTCAGTCTCCCTCTTAAATTATTATTTCGTACAATTTAAATTATTAATTTTTATAATTACTTGAAATTATTCTTTAAAATTTGAAATGCGTAAATGTCTACAAAAGATTTCAGGAATCTGTCATTAATAGATGATACGATAAGTAAGGGATACAATAATGATCCTTGATCTGTTGAAGTTTTCATTATTTTTGGAACCGTTGTTCATAAAGGTAGATAAGCAAAATTAAAATTTCAGTCTCTTTGCGGGTAACATCCACATACGTAAAGTCGCCCTCGTAATGAGCGGAATCGGAACCACCCAATATCAGTTTACTATCCATCGCGACTGACAGATCTCTGTAATATACATATTACATTGCATAGAAAGATAACTATGTAATTAAAAAAATAGTATTAAACACATGTGAGGCATACGGAAAGATACATACCGATTTAGATAGAAGCTAAAAATTGGTCGGGACACCACGCCTTGATTAATCATGGTCTCGAAGACTGCAGGAAGTCCCAATCCTGGATAATGGGGAGTAACCCATCCCCAGGACACCGTCCCTGAAGGACATTCCTGTCAAGGCGATTCCGAACTTCTGTGATGTAACTTTAAGTCCACCAATCTACGAAACGTTGATATTATTAATAAAGTATAACCGCGTGCGTTTTTTTTCGGAGAATAATAGCAACATGTGCTTTTTAGAAAATTTTCGTTGGTCATAACTGTGATTAGAATTAAATATCATTTACTTGACGATGACTTACGATTACAACATCAGTACATAAAGACCCAGACACATTGGCAGCTGCGTAAGGTATGGAAAATTTACCATATTTTGGCACGTATGTGGTGGACTGTGTATTATCATATTTATTATGTTTCGCTGCAAAAAGTAGTAAATAAAATTAAATTAGTGTTGAAGAGTCTAAAAATATCAATTTCTTATTATTATTTTCTGTTGCTTTAAAGATTTTATAACTTGACTTAAAATTTAAATGAAAGAGACACAATTCTACAGTATTATTCTTATCTTATATTTTTACTTGATATCAAAAGAGAAAGGAATAATTAAGATTATTTTAACATTTGAAACAATAATATTTTTTTAAAACAAATGTACATATAGAAATAATAGAATATCGGAAAGATATAGCGATGATACACACTTACAAGCAAATAGATTGGCTAACGTTGCAGTTTTTAGATGGTACCCAGAGATCTGAGGACCCAGTGTCAAAAAGTACTGTAAACTTCTGCGGTGGAGTTCCAATTTCGATATTCCCATAATATCGTATATTGCCGTGATTAATCAGAGGTACAGTAGCCAAACGGAGCTGTGTCATATTATTGTCCGTCGAAAGTTTCCTAACGGAGTATGTTCTGTATAACAGAATTATTGAAACAACATAAAAAAAGCCCATTATATTATACGCATGTAAACGCAGGTGTACAAATATCATTTTAAATAAATATGAGTTTCGGATATTTTAACTGGTCATTTTGAAGCACTTTTTATTTGAAAACTATTAAAGCCTCTTCCTACTCAAAGTATCTCTTATAATTAGTCTGCTCACTTTATTCTGACTTCCAAAATGCATTTTTCTCACAGATTTAGTACAATTATGGTATTTATAGCGAATTCTGCTGTGATTCCAAAAAGCGCGATCTCTATATGGAATTTATCGTGTTGATATAAATGTGGAGCGTACTCACCTATACCATGCTGTACTTATTAACCCGAAGCCGATTATTGCAAGTCCAAGTGTCACCCAGAGTTGATACATTATGTTTCCTGAATTTCTCAGGCGACTAAAGCTACAAAAGTCAAAATTGTTTTAGGATCGTTATAACTGCGTGTCAATCTGTCAATCCACAACCGGTACGTACAGTCAAAGAACAGGACAGTCAAATTCCTAAGCGTTCCTTATATACAAATGTGCTTACATGGCCATGTGCTTATAAGAAGGTGAGCAGAAGGGCAGAAAAACAAACGAAGTGTTCTAAAGCTTCGTGTTCACGATCGCTTAGAAATTGCTCCGAGATCTCGGACGGCGAAAAAAAAATTGACCAATCATATTTAAAAGCAATTCGGCAATTGGCCAATGCGATTGGAACAGTTGCCAAAAATTTAAGAATTAATTTTATCAACGTAAAGAATTTATCAAATTTAACAATTTTGTAAACATAAAGAATTTGTCAAATTCAAGAACTTTATCAACATAAAGAATTTTGTCAGTTTCCAAGAATTTTCTCAATTGTCAAGAATATTTTACATTTCCAAGAATTTCTCGAATTTCTAAGAATTTGGGCTTTCAAATCCGGCTTTCGTGAAAATCAAAAGTCTGGAAAATTGACAAAGTAATTGCAATATAATTAGGAATAATCAGGAGCAAGGTGAAATAAATCATAACTTCAAGCGTAATAAATAAAATTAATCCTGTTAACATTTAAGCTATTAAAATATCTAATTTGCGTGATAATGGTACGAAATAAGCACAACATATAGCAAAAGCTCCAATCAGCATCGCGGAGTGAGAACAACGATAAAATCAATATTTTTTGTGAAGGAAAAAAAGTTCTTTCCACACTGTCTCATAAAAGTTGTATTGCGCCTCTTGCGTCAATCAAGTTTTTCAGACGAGTGTGAATTCGGCTCGGGCGGCAAATCACACGAGTCTGAAAAAGTTTTCGCCCCGAGGTGCACACGATATTTTTCACAACACCTTTTTACGGAAATGTTCGACTTTTGAATGCCTGTAGAGTGTATGCGTTTGATGTTCTATTCATACAGTTTATACGCGCGTGTAGTTAAATAGAAAGAGAAAAAGAGAATGATGTGGGGTCCAGGGGCAAAGCCCCTGGTGGGGTCCAGGGGCGAAGCCCCTGGAAGGGGATGTAATAAAATTAAAAAAATATATATAAATAATTTTAATTTTAAAATAACAAAAAAATTTCCAAAAAATGTAAAAAAATAATTTTTGGAATATAAATATATCATTAGACTCGTGAAAATGTCAATAAATTAATAGACGGCGATACGAGTCAAGGGCGGTGCGCAAATAGAGAATTAATAGTTACAAAAGTAACGAATTAAAATGTATATACGTATATACATATATTCCAACTTAATAAACTGCGCGCCGATTATTTGTCGGACTTGAAACACAGCTATCGTTAGAACATTAATACCCTTCCCTTCCCGGAATTAAATCTACACGATTTAATTATTTAAAAAACTGTAAAAAAATTATTGCGAAAAATATTAATGTTCCAACGATAGCTGTGTTTCAAGTCCGACAAATAATCGGCGAGCAGTTTATTAAGTTGGAATAAATGTATATACGTATACATTTTAATTCGTTTTTTTTTTACTTCTGTAACTATTAATTCTCTATTTGCGCACCACGTACCGCGCTTGACTCGTATCGCCGTCTATTAATTTTTAGAATATAATTAAAAAATATAATTTTTACAAAGAATAAGCATTAATTAGTGAATTTAATATTTACATTACAATTTTGGAATTGAAAGATTGGATTATTTCCTCTATTTTGTATTTTAGATGTTGATTCAGATGTATCTTCAGTCATGATACAGTCAGCAAGCGAACATAAGTCAACACAAACGTCGTTTTATCTTTCTTTTTTGGCAATGAGTAACAAAGACAAAACGACACTTGTGTCGACTTGTCACTTGCTGGAAAGCTTCTTATATATGTTTCAAGATTTGCCCGTTACGTTACTTTCCGCCCGCTAAACAGGGACGAAAGTGGTCATTTTCCTCCCTAGGGAAGATATAATTATTAATGAACAAGAGAATTTATGTGTATACATTTGGGTGACCATAAAAAATATAGAAAATTGTATATTAATTAGAAATGTGGTCACTTATTCAGACAGAATGTTATACGATATCTTGTACTTGATGTATGTAAGCAGAAAATTTATAATATACGAAATAATATTTTTTGGGATACTATATTAAAATAAAATTGAAGAGCGAATATATGAAATCAATATACAATGTAGAAAATATATGCTTTATTTTAATAGACTTAATTATATATTCACAATATCTTATAGCAATTCAATAAATGCTGAAAGAACAATATTATACCAAATTGTTGGTAAAAATAATATCACATATCTTTGTTCTAATTGTCACATTGTACGTATTTATTTAACAACATATCACATAAATAATCACAAATAAAAATTGCAGAGCAGTAAGTACATGGAAATCAATATTCTAAAAAATTTTGACTTATCTATTGAGTAATGTCATTTAAATCTTCTAATGTTTAATCATAACTTTGTTCACACAAGAAGTTTATTTTGCAGTGGCGAATCCCACTCGGTTGTTCCCCATGTCAAACTCTGTATAGTATCGACCAATAAATACAGCGCCCAAAACCCATTCGCCATCGTCAGTCTGATCAAAGCTACGATCAAAGCCGATATACGGCACGTTACCGTATCGTCCACTGCGTACTATGAAACATTAAAAATGTTCGCACATAAGATGTTATCTTCTTTGAACTCTACAGTGCGATAGCATAACCAATTAGCTGACATATAAACCGTAGTTGACTTATTGTTAGATTTAATTTAGAAAAAACTACGTACTTATCCATGATAAATTGCCAGTATGACTGTGTAACATACTGTTAACATACGTAAACTCGCCGTCATAATAAGCAGGATCGGAACCATCCAATATCAGTTTACTACCCATCGCAACTGAGAGATTTCTGTATAAGTCGTATATTTTTCACATTGTACATGTGTACATTACATTGCATGGAAAGATAACGTATGTAATTTAAAAAATAGTTTCAGGTACACGTATTAGGGTATCCAGAAAGATACATTTGTCGAAGGAATATTACAAGTCACTTCGTGCGTCCGCTATGTGTAGTAAATTTTGTACTTTCTTCCCTCCGCTACATGTCGAAAGATATTGTGTGTATGTGTTTGCGTGCACTAAATAAATAATCCGCAATTAACGAGGAAGTTGTATTGCTACGATGGACAATGCGCACGGCCGAAAAACGTTAATCGTTGACGATATCGTTAAGATAGTTTTTGAGAGATTCGCATGATTAAATGTGACGCATTTCTTTTTTTATTATTCACATGATTAACGCGATATTATAATGCGATCCAAAAATTGCATAAGTAGAGTTCGCATCGAAATAAATCAAATTCTATTGCGCTTTTCCAAATTTTGACAAGTAAATGACGAGTTTCCGACAATTACGTCAAAGACGGCTTGTAGAAAAACGTAAATTTCTTCAGTTGCATTACTGTTGCAATTGCATATTAAATTTTAGTATACGTTTTTAACATAAATCCTTGTTTCTTACGCATTTTGACAATTTTTCCCGATGCCAATCGATATCTACGTAAAAAAAAGGTAGAAAGAAAGTAGAAGAGATTCGGTCGGAGATGTTTCACACGCGAATATATCTCTTCAGTTGTTTTTTCTCCGCTCGAGTCGTTTTGCTTGAGAATAAGCGTCGAAGCTACTCTAGGTGACAACTAAAAGACTTCTCTTCTAACAAGTTTTGCAATCTTCGGATGATCTAAGTGACAATAACTCGACCGGGCACATTTTATATGTACGTGTATGTGTGTAATTAATTTTTGTGTAATTAACGTGTTTCCCGGAAATTATGCGTATGCGTGTCAGCCTTCGCGCCAATAAATACAATAATTAATTAACGATAAAAATAAATACGAAGCAAATAGTAATTATATCTCATTAAGCGATGTAATTTGGTCTCTCCTTGGTGAGGTTTGCTCATTCACGTGTCCTTCGACTCTACTCTCCTCGTCTCTCTCAATCCTCTAATTAATTCTGCCTACTTCTCGCTTTCTATCTACCCTTTCCGGCTACCTGTCTGTCTGCCTGTCACTAAACGATTTGTTAAGTATGTCCAGCGAACGTGTAATTAGTCAATGTGGCGTGTTTGTGTGTGTATATATATATCTATATGTGTATATATATACATATATATCTCAGCACGTGTATGTCGCATGGTCGTAATGCCAATTAGAGACGGCCGTCCGGGCCGTCTGTCGCGTATATTGCTTGCTCGGCTCGGCAAAACTCCGCGTCGCACGAAGGGAGGGTAGATCGCTCGTGACAAAAACAAAAAAGAAAGAGAGAGAGAAGTAATCGCGTTAAAAAAATATCCGACTCCCGTATCGTTTCAACAGTCGATCGGGCCGCGCGTGACGGACACGCGTTTGGAAGCGCCTACGGCGAGCTGATAAATGATAACTCGGTAATGGAGAGATCCCCCTTTTTTTTGCGTTTTTCTACCTTTGCCGTCGTACGCGGAGTCGCGTCCATGTGGTATACGTGTCGCGTCGCGTCGCCGTTACGAACGCACTTAGTCGGATTACTTGTGCATTGCCTCCGGTACCAGCCAACAGCATACGATTACTTCGCCAACTTCGAAATACGCTCCGCAGTTAAACCACCCTGCCTGCTCGTCCGTCCGCGAAATAGCGTCCGCAACCATCGCCGCGTGTCGTCGTCGGTTCGCTCTGTTCGCACGAGCTCGGTTTCAGACCGCGTCCCGGATAAGATTTTACAGGCCAATAAGGACATGCGAGTCGATATTCTAAAAAACTTTAACTTATTTGTTGATTAATGTCATTTAGATTTTCCGATGATAATGATAACTTCATGAGAAGGCAATCAAGATTTATTTTGCAGTGGCGAATCCCACTCGGTTGTTCCCCATGTCAAACTCTGTATAGTATCGGCCAATAAATACAGCGCTCAAAATTCACTTTATACCATTAAACTGATTGTGAGTAACAGGTTCGAAGGCGGGAACGCAAACGCCTGGTATCCCGCGTTCATGGCTGAGTTATGAGACATTAAATATGGCATGATATTTCTATTCTAAAGCAATTTATTATACCTTTATGTAACAATAATCTTTACCTTCGAAATGTAATCTTCACCATTGAGTCTGAATGTCTTACCGCCTAGAACGAAATTGATTGATCTCGGGAAGTTGAGAAATCTCATCGCAGAAATTTCACTTTTAAACGAAGATTAATGTTAGTATCCATATTAATGATTTGTAATATATCAAACATTTATTAATTTAGTTCAATAATTCATTTAAGGTAGTTGAAAGCTGCCACTGCAGAAAGAAATAATTTATTACTTATACCGTATTATTAATAACACCGATCTCTCTCCAAATAACTGCGATATCCGACAGTGGTCCAAATATCAAGGAGGCGCCCGTGTCGACGACAGTTTCACAGCCGTTCGTGCATAAGATTTTATCTCTTATTTAAACCCTACAATTGCATAACAGAAGAATCTGAAAAAAATGCAATTGCGATTATGTCAATTAATTAGTTAATCGAGATAATATAAATACACGTTTGTGGCCAGTACTAATTAATTTATAAATTAGAATTATCGGAGAAAGCAGCTTTGTGACTCTGAAACAGAAAATATTAAAAAATGCCGATGTCAATAAAAGTAACGATATTAATTCTCTTTGATTGAATGACGATATTAACAGTCACTATTTTCTTGCATTAACATCGCTCATACCACCACTGTGTGGCGATTGTGGCGCAAAGAAATGTGCGCTGGGCTATAATAGTGAGCCGCATCAGATCCGGGCACAAATCCGACCAAAAGTTATTGGTTTTTATTCGATCGCCAGTGTCCTCTCGGACAGTGATGGCAACCCACCGAGAGTATCTTGCCACGTTGAATCTCTTTGTATTTGGAGAAAAAAATTTCGAACACGAAAGTCACAAATGCCCGAAGTGCCCCAACACGTAAAAAGAAAGGATGTATCGTCCGCTCACATATGTTATAGCGGATATAATTGCATTACATTGTTTTAGACTTTTAGAGTGTCCGCTATAACATATGATCGGACAATACACCATCCCTTCTTTTTACGTGTTGGGGCACTTCGGGGATTTGTCAAATACATTATCAGCTTGACAAAACAATATAATCGCATTATATAGTTTTAATGTTTTGCTAACATGATCGGATATAGTGTATCTTTTCTTTTATTTTTTTAGGGCGCAGTGTGGTCTAATGGCAAAGGGGTGTCACACTCGTATAACCGCGAGGACTCGGGTTCGAGTCCATCTGACCACAGTTGGAATTTTAATATTTTGTCTTTCACAGAAGAAAGACGTTAACCTGTTGGTTTTCTTCCACACGTAGCAACTGGGCACTGCTACGTGTGACATGAGTAAGAAAAGGAGGGATACAGGTGTAAATGTATCATATGTTTTTCAAAGTATAAATAAAACTAAAAAAAAATAGTATAAATAAAACTAATATAAATTAGCAAGTCTTACAATGTTGTGAAATCAACAAGGCCGATTGCTCGCGCGGCAGTCATCATGCTGAATCATTTTTGGCACCATGATGATTACTTGGCGAATTTGATGATCGCCTGGAGCTCTCTCCGGCCGCGGGTCAATCGATGAATCATATTAAACTTCGAAAGTAATCCAGAGCTGTCCAGAAAGCAATAGCACAAACAGATATGACATATATGTACATATAAAATTATCAGCTTGACATAGCTCTCTGTATTTTTCTTGAACGTTTTTATAATCGATTATAGCTTGAAGATAACTATTGCTCGCAATCCGCAACAATGAGGCTGCTGCTGTGATTAGTTCAATTATCTAATTTGTTTTCTTTTAATTTATTTTTTAAAATTTGAGTTGCGACAATAGTTCTATTCTATGCATTTCATGTACCGTCACATATTATTTATACATACATCTCTAATAGCACCAATATCCTATATATATCCATATAACGTCCATGGGCGATTCGAACATGAAATGGACATTCATAGGATATTGTGTGCTGTCTGGGATATATGTAATATAATAACATATAATATATACACATATTTCCTTTATTTCTACTGAAAACCGGAGTCATTTTGTCGAAATAAATTGGATTAGACATTATATACATATAATAATACAATACATAATAAAACATATATAATATATAATTTAAAAAATATACAATAAAATATAATATGTAAAATATCTGATTTAAGTCGAAAAAAAAATGATTTTGCGATTTTCAAGAGAAATGAAGGAAAATAAATTATGCTGTCCATCAACCGGCATTTGACAATGTATATTCTGACAAGTGCATGTTTAAGATGCGATCTGCCGATCGTTTCCAATCGCAATTTTCTAATGGTGCTGTTATCGGTCGGTGTATACGCTCGCGGAATATAATCTAATGCTGCATTATAAATTTTAATGTCCACTTTCCGTATGGACGTGCCCAGGGTCGGATACGCGAACGTCGATATTTTTAAATTCGTGATGGGCGTAAGGTCAACGATTTTTTTTTTGCGTAGTAGAAATTTCGCATCGCATTTACCATTCGCTTTCGTATCGCAATACGATCAATGATTCACATCGGTGCAAATGTAATCTAAGAATTAATCGCGCTTAGCAATAATTAATCAATATCTTCGGACATGTTCATTATTTGACATAAATGGAATGTTTAATTACTTTTAGAATACTTAATAAAGAGGTATTTTTATTTATTGTAAACTGTAACGTTAACAGCCGGGGAAGATCTCGCGCTTAATTAACTGCGTATATTTCCAGAATATTAAGAAGATATCGTTGATTCTTAATTTATAGCGACAGCGCAAGGAAAGAGAGTGATTAAAGCAAATTACCCCGTTCGATCGGTCGCAATTTCCACGTCGCAGAATCACCGCAATTATGTTATCTGAAGCGCTCGATATGTATCTACGTCCCTGCATTTACCTCGCGTATTATTGCGACCGGGAGACATTTGTCCTGCTGCTAAGCGGAAGTTTTACCCGTTTAGTTGATCTCCCTGGTCTATCGCGCTGTAAACTTCCCTCGACCGATCCTCCAACGGTGAACAAAGAAAAAATGAGATTATCGCTCTGTTCGGCGTGTCCAATGCTGCTTTTCGTTCTTCTCGACACTTCGGCAAGGAACATTTACTTTAACGTCAACGTCTTCGTCGACGTGATACTGAGCGTCCGAAGACAATATACCGCGGCGCCCGTTATATTCACCCATCCTGGAGACCAGTACGAGGATTACGGGGGTCAGTCCGAAATATTTTCTAAACGGCACAGTATTATTATTGCTAGGACACACATGTATATCTGTTATACAGGGAAAGAAATGATTAGTCCAATTGGAATAATCTTGGTTAATTGAATATATTGTGCTCTTGTTTTAATTTTAATAAAACAAGTATTTATTTCATTAATATACTGTTATAAAATTAATAAGATTATTTCCAATTAGATCTAATGCTGCTAATACAACATTATCTTCTTCCATGTATAAATATATTAACACATTGTATGTCTGACATGTTTTGTACATTTATGTTATACGCCCAGTAGAATTTGCATTATCATAAGCATATAATAATAAGATACCGTGCAATATATATGATTAAATAAGACTGTATCCTCACGGGTACTTTTGAATAGCGTATCTTTTATTTTACAATTGTTATTTAGCTATTTATTTTATTTAACATCCAAAAAAGTCATGGAAAACATCTGAAAGCGCACGATTATTGTAAATTTCAGTAATTTAAGAAATACAAATTATGTTGACTACTTTGTTAAAAGATTCTCTATAATTCTAGTAAAAGATTATAAAAAGTTTTTTTTTTGTTTAAAGAACTCGAGAGAATTCTCCAGCATTTTTAATATCCGAGATTGTTGACCTGATTTTGATAGATTTACAAATCACACATCTGATACATGAGAGCAGCCGCTTGCTGAGCCGACATTACATAATGACCGCGGACATGCACTTCAAAATGTTGCGGACGTCACCCAGGTACTACCGACAAGTAGTCCACCCTATCATCATCGTCATTTTACCCGATTTCGAGGCGTATCTGGACTTCGCGGAAGCCACCAAGACCTACCCCATGTTCTTCCCGGTGTGGTTCATGCTGTTTCTCTACACCCCCGACAACGGTACCCACGACTACTGCCACGAGCCGGTCAGCAATCCCCTCAATCTGGCGTTCGACACGCAGATGCTGGTATTGTGCAACAACGATTCAGTCCTACGGGAATGGTACTCTGTCGATGGCGAGACCGTCAAAATCTTTGATTTGGCAGAGTGGGGAGATGACAAAAACAAATTTATTGCTCTAACGAACCTGTCTCTCTATGAACGGAGAAAAGATATGGAAGGAGTTGTTCTACGGGCGGTTACGGTCAAGGTGCTCGATAAGATGTGATTTTCGCTATATATGATATCTCTAGTAGCACAACTTTGTTGTCATAATATAGGGTTCCGTTGTTTATGTAAAATTCTGCGAAAGAGAAAGAAATATCAGATTGACGTTACAAGTGTTACAAATCAATTTTGATTTTTAGCGCGATAAAGAGATTTATTGCACGTTATAGATCATGTCATCGCAGGCGTGTAATATTTGCATTTCATCAATAGTCAATATAGGGGGCCATATTGACACTGCATTTGGTTGTAATTAATAATTAATATAAGCATAATATTGAGAAATATTGGCTAATATTTAGTGAAGCTATTGTAGTTTGCTACTAGAGATAAAATATATATGTATACGCATATATAAAATAATATGTACGCTTTGATAATTAATTAATAATTAATATATTACTAACTAACTAATAACTACAATAATATTGGTGAAACAATTTGACACTTGAATTAAATGTCTTTTCAAATCTTTAACTGTTAAAAGAAATCGATTTTTACTTATCGGATATTACTTTATCTTCTCAAAAATCTGTATTATTTATATAATAATATAATATTGTGCAGCATATTAGTGTTATATAATTAGTATAATATAAATATATAATTAGAATTATGTAAATATAAAATATAATTAGTATTATATAAATAATACAGTTTCTGAGAAAGATTATTATATCGATTTTTTTAACAATAGAAAATTTGTAATAAATTAATGTAATAAAAACGTAATAATTGTAATGAAATGATATACTATAATTCTACAACTCGTACGATAAAATTAATAATTGTGAAACGGATTTTTTGTTTAATTAATTGGTGTTAAAAATCCAGGATTCGTCGGTTATGACAAAGTTTGCTGGGAATTACGTGGCTAGCATGTACGGGAAAATATTGGAGGAGCTCACGTATTCTCTTAACTTTACCTTGAAGATCGTCTCGCAAATGAGCGAGCACGGTCTGTGGGATGAACAGAATCGAGCGTGGTCCGGAGTGATGGGCGAGATTGTATCGGGTCGTGCGGATTTCGCTATCGCCGATATGTCGATGACGAGCTTTCGGGTAAAATTTGTCGATTTCACGCTGCCCTTGATCATATCCAGAAACACTCTGTATTTCAAGGAACCGGGAATATGTGGCGTCAAGTGGCTCGGCTATTTTCAGGTAATATGATTGACTAACATTAAAATTATACATGGATTTATCCTTATCTCGTTATTGTCGCTACAAAAATAATAGGTGAGAGTTGCCTAATGTGTCCGGCCACCTAAATCGTGTCTCATCAATTTTTTCTCATTGCTCTAACGCTAAAAATGAAATAAATGAGCAGAAAGACAAAAATTCTCAGATTACACCTTATTTTCTGTGTATTACAAACACATTAAAAAAATCAAATATAATTTTTGTAATTTTTGATCAATTTATGCAGCTGATAATAATCAAATGTAATTGTATTCTGCATTTTTATGCTTTGATAAAAGTAGATTTATTATAGAATATTTTATATTTATTTTATGTACATATTACAATTATTATAAAAGTTAATTTAATATTTTTATAAAACAAATCATATTTCCTAAATTGGTTAGACATATAATAGTAGCCGTTTTAAACATCAAACTACAGTTTCCAATATTAACTTGCATGCAAATTATCAAATAAGTAAATCATCAAATGAGAAGTAGGTATAACATAAAATAAGTAATAACAATTTTAGCGACTTCTTTCAATATATTGGAATAGCTCCTTTTCAAATCGCGTAAGCTCGATCGATCAAGCCTATTTAGAACTTGATCCGTTCACTCGTTATTGAGATTTTAACATCTCGAGTACTCGCAACTCGTCGCGTCGCGTAAAAGAGTCATGGTGCGGTCTCGCTTCGTGTGTACTTGGCGCGAGGCACTATCGTGTCTCTTGATTTCATTTTGAACTAGACCTAATATCTTAATTCGTACGATCGTGACAGACATTCAATTCGTGCACGTGGGCTACGATTGTCACGCTGATAGCGATCGCGCCGCTTCTCCTATCCTACATGAAAATAATCCGCGAATCTGGAAGCATGATGGAACTGATCTCTGAGAATTTTATCTGCATTTGGGGTATCTTCTGCCAGCAGGCGCTTATAGGTATCACCCTATCTTATAAATCCTATGATAATGAACACGATTTCCGAAGCAGTTCTAATTAAACATTCGGTTATATCACGATTGCTCGCTTTTCTCATCAGTACGAAAAGAAAATAAAATAAATTATTTTAATTAGACTAATCTCGGACTCTATTTTCTCCTTTTTCAAAAGTACAACTGGAGCTTATAAGTAAATTTTTTCCTCCAGAGTTTCCGAGAAGAACGTCGCTGCGCATCGCGTACTTGACGATATTTTTGACAGCGGTGTTGGTAGCGGCTCACTATTCGGCGGCGTTAGTCTGCTTCCTAACGGCGT
The DNA here is from genome assembly GCA_030770255.1 of Temnothorax ravouxi. Classification (NCBI taxonomy): domain Eukaryota; kingdom Metazoa; phylum Arthropoda; class Insecta; order Hymenoptera; family Formicidae; genus Temnothorax; species Temnothorax ravouxi. Next base: position 50,868 of record JASTWP010001373.1, read on the forward strand.
GCACTCGCGTTCTGCCCTTTCAGACGATAGAAGAATTCGTCGACGACGGCACCTATAAATTAATCGTTTTACGCGGCAGTGCCGACTACGACTTAGCCGCCGTAAGTTTACTTGGCGATCGAGGAGCTCGACTTTCACTTCTGCTCGTACACCTTTGAGCCATCGAAGTTATGTCAGAGACCATGTTGCATTCGGTAATATGGAATCATAATCACGTTTAATAATATTTACCGTGTGGTTTTCGTTTACGCTGACGGTACATGAAGTGATAAATTGTTTGCGCGTCACAAGACGTTTCCGCGACAGTTTCAGGCGAGAAACAAGGAGCCGACGTCTTTCTCGGTGAAACTGATGAAATTAATGAAGGACAAACAGGAACTGCCAGAGAATATATTGGATGGCTTTATGCAAGTACGATTGACAATTCGTATTTTTACGCACGACATCGAGACGAGTACAATATGAATTCAATTTTAACAATGCAGTTGCCTAATTTTTACCTTCATGAGAAATTACTCTATTTATCTTTTCTTTTTAATTGATATGATTACTTCCAGAGTGATGCTTGAAAAGTTCTTTGTATCGCTGTTTGTTTAGGTATGCAAGGAGAGAAAGGTTGCTTATATGCTGCTGGGCGTTGAGAAGAAAACCGTGGAAATGAGGATACCTTGTAAACTGTCGTCCATCAATACCGAAAAGATAGGCAACTTAGGAATGGTTCTGTCCAAGAACAACCCATACACAGGCGTGATAAATTATCAGTGGGTATCGCGAAAGATCGTCCTCTCCATTTTTGCGTTCAACCTTATCTTTCGGGTGTAAAAATAAAATCGCGTGTACCAGTTTGCAGAAATTTTTGGACAACGGTATGATGACGCGTCTCAGGGATACGAGATTTTTGCCGCAGTCGGCCGAAGACAAGACTTTCGTGCCGGTCCGCTTGGTTAATGTCGCCCCAGTTTTGGCGTTTCTCTGCGGAGGCATTATTATAAGCATCATGGTGTTGATTATAGAGAAAATTCATTATCGGTTGAAAAGAAAGAAATTTCAACCGAAAGTCTTTTATCCTGTCAGAAAGCTGTTTATCAAGAAGCAGAATAATTGAGAGAAAATTTACTATGTATATTATGTTTGTGCTTGTGACAATTAATTATTCTTAGCACTTAAAATTTTCTTTATGCCGATTATTGTATGCAATATGTATTGTGTGTTGTTATCTAAGATCGCAATAGACATTTAAATATTAATGTGGCAATTGTGACGCAGAGAGATGTGCGTTGCTCTAATTAATGGACTGAAGATCCGAGTTCAAATCCAACCAAAAATCGTCGGTTTTTATTCGATCGTCACCTTTCAGAGTTCAATGGCAAACCGAGAGGATTTTGCTCAGAAAGGGACGCCGCATGGCTCCTTGTAAGTGCAAAATAATTTACTTTTAACAAAAGTATTAAGAATTAAACATATTAAACACGTCGTCGATAATATTTTCAAATGTATCCAACTCTGCCAAAGATGAAATGAGAAAGATGTCTGGCTTACGAGTCTTGCGTTGGCGACCTTGACTTATTTTTGAAATATTATTTAAATATTAATATTTTTAAGCATTTTTAATTTTTTAAGTCTAATGATTACAGTACGTAGATAAATTTAAATTATTATATATTGTGATATATATTTTTACGTGATAACACTAAAGTAAAATAAGAATTTAAAACATCTTCCTAGCGCAAAAAGGAAACAAAATTTCAATTTTAGCATGTTTTTTTGAAAATTATTCAATTTTCGTTAACAATCGTTCAAGGTATTCGACATAAAGAATCAAATTAAACAATATATATTGTATTTAAATAACTAAATTATCAAGGATATCAAGGAGATTTCTTTCCATGCTCAACATCACATCCCTTTTGCAAGACATGCACGTTTAAATTTATTGATCTTTATGCATCGAAAACTAAGATACGTCGATATACTTGAAATAGTAGCAAAGTGATGCGCGGATAAGTATAATGTCAGTACGGCGAGTTTAACTACGGCGAATAATTCATCGGTTTGGCCGACGATTCGCCGATAAAAATCGTGCCATCGCATATCTCTATGCACATAATTTGTAATAATAATGCTACCGCACGTTCACATTAATCAGTGACACTCTTTCGCGCGCAGTCCTAGATCTTGAAATTCGATAAATTCTTCTATGTGATGATCGCCCTTTAGTCACGATTTCGCCCTTGAGAGAATCGCAGTACCCTCATTCTTCTTTTTAACCCTCAGGCGGCGATAGCCGATGTGAAGTTTTTCGATAAAGAACTCCGCGATTCACTGTTGTCTTTAGTAAGATTTAGGATTCCGATTTCTTTGTGTCTCTCTGCAGTCTCATTTGCTCGTTTTAGTTTACAAGAGGGATAATTTTTCCGAATTAAACGTTATTTATTGCAACAGTGTCCAACTGCGTAAAATCGAATTTTATTTTTTACACAGTAGCCGAGTAGCCGTTTAATCTACATTTCGCAAAATGACATACGCGACAGCACGATCAATCGTAATATTTTTCCTCGTGTTGAGCACCAAACTGCTGACAGAGAGTATAGGCATTAACAATTATTTCCGACTGATCAACGACGTCCACAGATATTATCGCACGTCGTGTGTTATTTTCGTGCGGTCTGGCAATCACGGTGAGTACCGGTAATAGTTTCCGGCTATCATATCCTCACACTGCACTTCCAGCCAGCCGGCGAGAAGAAAGTTTCCGCGAACTTTCGAACAAATATTGAATCATCATTTCACGTGCAAATCATTTCATTTCTATACTTATTGTTTAACTTTTATACTATACGATATTATTTAACGTTAAGATATTTTTAATTTTTTTATCTTTTTTAACTAGTCGTTACGGATTTAAATTGAGTAAAATGTAATTAAATAAAAAAAAGTTAAGTCACTTTTTTCTAACTTTTATCCTTGAAGAAATTAAATGCAGTTATGATTTAGAGAGCATTTATAATTCTGACAACAAGTAAAATATACCACCTTCAATGTGAATATTGCAGATTTGAACACGATGACATTGGTGCACACGTGGTCGCGCGAATTCTCACGACACCGAGTCATGACCGTGACCATAACTTTCTCGGATCTGACGAGTGAGTACAACGAGTACTGGAAGAATGTCACGCAGCCGTTGTTTGTCGTTCTCCTCGACACCGAGAAGACCATGAGCGAGTTCGCTGAGACCACGAAGAGCATAAAGCCCATCTCTTTTCCCATTTGGCTCGTTATGTTTCTTCAGCGTCCTGGAAATCTTCTCGAGGAACACTGCAGACATCCTACCGATAACGTATTCAACGTGGACTTCAGCACCCAGATGCTGGTCCTCTGCTACGCTCGCCCGATTCTAGTCGAGTGGTACGCCATTCGCGATAATCGCACCAGAACGTTCGACCTGGCCTTGTGGTCCCCCGATAGAGGTTTACTTTTAAGGACGCAAAAGTCCCTCTACGCTAGAAGAAGCAACATGTTCGGCGACGTTGTACGAGTGGCATCTGTGATGGTAAGTTTTTCGCTCTTTCTTCGAGCTCCGTTGTGCGCTGCTCTTTGTGCGAATTAGAAAATGGTCGTGAGCGGCGACCTTGATAAAAAATCGTCGCCTTAAAAAAAAAAATTGCCTCGTAATTTGCCACGAACTCTATATTAGAACTTAACGATGATTTATAGACTCGTAGATTGACTTGACAATTCTGTTGATACATGCACGAAGGACTCGCCGCTGATCTCGCAGGAGAACGGTACGGTCGGCGGATTTTTCGGTCTGTTGTTAATAGAGCTCAGCAAAGTGATGAACTTCACGGTGGAGATTCTGGATCCGGTGGAGGGATTCGGCATCTGGAGCAAAGAGAAAAAGGTGTGGACAGGTGCGATCGGCCAGTTGGTGGCCAACGAAGCCGATATCGGCATCTCCGCATTCACGATGACGACTCACAGACAAAACGTCATCGACTATACGATACCATTGATACGCTCGAATTACCGCCTATATTTTAAGAAGCCTGACACCTCCTTTGTGCAATGGTCTTTATACTTAAAAGTAATAATTATCTTTTTATCACAAACTTTTTATACACATTATAATTAGTATTAAGTGTATTAATAGTTGGTATGGATCAATTAATACATTACATATAGATATATTAATTATATTGGTTACAATGATAGAATGTTTATAACAATGATAGAATTATGCAATGATAGAAGTTTAAAACTGCACAAAGACCTAATCATCCTGTTTATTTATAAAATTAAAAATACAATTACTTAAGATTGTTTAATCACATCTCTGGGAAAAGATATAGTGTTAAGATTACTTACGCTCAAGATTCACGGTAACAAAGTCTAGTGAATTAAATTGCTGCTTTTTCTCACCAATAAATATTTCAGGCATTCAGTTCTGGAACTTGGATAACATTATTAATGACAATAATAATTGCTTCTATTCTGTTGACTATCATGAAGACAAAAGGATACTTTTCGATGAACTTAATGCTCGAGAACTATATTAAGGTTTGGGGTATTTATTGTCAGCAGGGTTTGTCAGGTAACGTTTTATCGTTACTAGAGATATTTAATATTTGTCTAGCATAATATTTTCGTATTATTAGTTCACGTTTTAAGCAATTAATGCATAGATATGTGTTAATATAATATGCTAATATATGTCAATGTATGCTATATGTATATATACATATACATAATATAATATGTACATAATATAATGCACATGTATATTTTATGGAAAGAATTTCCCAGCGAGTCACCGGTGAGACTGGCTTTTCTCTCGATTTCTACTTCGTCGATAGTAATTCTGGCCCTCTATTCTGCCTCGTTGATCAGCTTCCTAGCGCTCAGTACGCCCAAACTGCCTTTTTCCACTCTGGAGGGTTACGTTAAGGATGGCTCTTACAAATTAATTTTGTTGCGAAATAGCGCCGAGCACTACGTTCCTACTGTGAGTTCGCTACTTATAAAGCGCAGAAATTATATTCTCGCGCAACAGTAATTTGTCAGTCACAGTAATTTCGATTGAAACGCATGCGTAAATAAAAGCACAGTCTTGTAGCCGAGATTGAAAGCATTATAAAATTAATATTTTACATGACATACACAAGTAGTTTAGTAATTTTTTTGTAGAAAAAGTAATTTTAAACGTTAGAGGATTAATTTTGTAGAGAATATATACTGTTCTTAAATTTTTTTGTATTCTTATAATGTAAGTATTACTGGTAAAAGTTCGTAAAGAAGAAATCATATTCCTATTATAAGGTAAAAGTATCAATACCCGGACGCTTAAGAGTATAATAGATGTACCAATACCTGGACACGTACCTATGTCCTTTAAAAAAATATAAATTTATGGAAAAAAACGTTTGGATACTATAACAAAAGTTTTAAACTACAAGAGAAGAAATATTTTTATCTTTAATTTTAATTTGCGTTATTATACTTATATAAATAATAAAGGTGTCCAGATATAGGTAAATATGTTCGGCTATTGGTATCTTTACCTTAACTAGAAAAAAATCTTTTTCTTCAAATTATGCTTTCTATGCAATTTTGCAGCAGGTCAAGGATCCCGTTTTCCTGCAAATGTACGAATTGTTAGAAGAAAAGTATTTACCGCTGTCAATGACGGAGGGATTCGAACAAGTTAGCGATATTACTTAATTATAATGAAATCAACGACGTTAAGTTTCGTTAAGTCGACCATTCTCATGTCAATTCTTACGCAGCTCTGCGAGAGAAACAAGTTAGCGTTTTACACGACGGAGGTATTTAAAGAGGCTATTAACATTTATATACGGTGTAGCGTCGTATATATTGAGACCGGAAGAATCGACAATTTGGCGATAACTCTAACGAAAGGAAATCCTTACACTGGCTTCATGAATCACCAGTAAGTCCTAAATATACATATTTATTTACAAAGACACATTTTATTATTTATTAATATACATTTATTGCTTAGAAGACTGTGCCATCTTTTATTGTGCCACGTAATTGTCTGATGTTTATAAGTTGAGTGTTTGTTAATGCATGTGATAAAAAAATCAATGAATTTTATTAATATCACAAATTTTTAAAAATATAATTTTTAATAATTTTCAAGGTATAAATTTCATATATTTGGTCTTATAAATATTGATATAAGGATGCAAGAATATCGTTAAATTTTAATATTGTTGAAATCACTAAATTACAAAAAAAGTTGCATTATAATATTCAGATAGAACTACTTGTGACTGTTTTACCCTTTTCAAGAATAAATGCTTTAAATATATTTTCATATTTTTCAGCTTGCGGAAATTGCATCTTAATGGCGTTATACACAAATTAAAGAACAAGTATTACATACGAAGTAATCATCCGAAAGAGGTACCTTATTACGGTATGGTCGAATTAAGCGATGTAACGCCAACTCTGACGATGGTGGCGGCCAGTATGGTTGTGGCACTTCTTATCTTGATAATCGAGAAAATGTATTATTCGTTTAAAACTCGATGCTCTAAGAACAACAAATTGTCTGTCAAAAAATTGAGTTATAATCTCGGCGTAAGGAATAAGTTGCGAAAGGGAAACGAGAGAAATTTAAACCTTCAAGGATTTTATAATACGAGACCGATCGGATATTGGCCATAATAATAAAAAGAACCATTTTGAATGCTTATATAGATATAGGAATATTGCATGGATATTCAAGAAATTAATATTTGCAACATATAATCTGTGCTTATCAATTTAATTAACAGTTTAATAAAACATTTTAAGATATATTTCACTATTTTTGAAAGAACAATAATTACTTTACAGATAATTTTAATTTGCTGTTGTTTTACTTTTTCGCAAAACGGTGCTGCAAATTACGTGCGTGTATTACATAAACAAATATAATTAATAAACGTAGATAATAATAACTAATAAATTAATAAAGTACTTTCGCAGATTATAAGTACCTAAACAAAAGGGAGATTATATTAACATTGTAACATATAACTCTTATTAAAGTTATATAATATATATTTGCATAATTATGAATTATAATTTAGATAATTATTAACATTTATAACTTGCTATTTAAAATAGTTACAGTAATTTACGTCTACATAAATTATTGTTTTATCTATCATATTTGATTCGTTGACTTTGATAGTTTTTAATGTAACACTGTCAATATTACCGGCAAACGGAAGTTCGCATCCGTAACTTGCAGTTCCTTGCTGCAGTCGATTTGATACGCACTCAGGTGGCGTAGCTTCGCCGCCGGCGCGGCGGCGGGCGCAACGGATGCGAGCTAGCACGCGCTTACGTTTCCGCTTTCTGTTTGACCGGAAGTGACCTTTGCCTCGTTAGAAAAAACCTGTACGCAGTGCACGCACGCATCAATCCCGACAGTCGACAGCCGTCCCATACGTACATAACAGGTACCGCTTCAGTATACGTGTAGAACGTGAGTAGCCTTTACCGTTGCACCGAAGCTAGTGACTAGTAGCGACGACATTGATTATCAATTACGCCAATTACGGAAATAAACGCACCTTCCGCGAGTACCACCAATGAGCGACAAATTAATCGCAACTAGCACGCGATGGCTGTAGCGTGACACTGAGGATAGCTTCTTCTATTACCGGATCGGTCCCGTTAAATTGCGATTATGTGGGAAAGAATAAGTATATTTATTAAATATTAAATATATATAAATTATTAAATATTTATTAAATATTTTCTCGTGAAACATATTGTAGTGCGTGTCGCGGTTTCGTTGCAATTCTCTCTTGTTGATGAGAAACATGAATGTTCCCGCACAAACATAAAACTTGAAAATAAAATACGCGATCGCATTGAGATGCTCGATGGATTTCTCTTTTGAATCTTCAGTTATTTGTGTTTTTCCTAGAATACTAAGGTCTTTTCGTGTCGAAATACAGGACGAGAAATAAGAAGAAGTGTTTTTTCTTTTCGGATGTAGCCTCGGGCCTCGGGCAATGTAAACGTGCAACCGCACGGCCTTGATGATTGTAACCGTAGCTGCTGCACGACGTGACACAGCAAAAAGTTCTGAAAACGAATATTTACAATTTTAATATTAATTTTTCGATACCTCGTCATCAATATTGTAGTTCGTCTTGCTAAATTTGTTTTTCACTCTTACTCCAAATATTTCTAATTCACAAACTCAATTTTCAATTATAATTTGAAACAGAAGGAAACATGACAAAATAAGCTTTGTCATTTTCTTTCTGTACTTCTGGAGAAACGCTTTGGTAAAAAAAAAGAGACTTGATGGTGACGCGACTGCACTGCGAGACGACTTGATGATGCATCTTCGCGCGGTCGGACGGCCTCGAAATGCACTCCGCAGACGCAATTGTCTATTATCGTTCGCAAGGATCGACGACTGCCGTTTCAAGAGGAAAACAAGATTCCCCGACTGGCCTCTCTCTTGTCGTCGCGCGTAGTAGCCATTGTTGTCGCGTTGTGTCATCTCTGGGCTTGTCCATCAGTACGCCATTACACCGCGCCGACCAGAGAGAAGAATATTTCTGCAGTCAATCGTAACAATAACAATAATTACGAACCAGGAAACAATAACACTCGATAACGATGATTGTTGCGGAGGAAACAATGATGGTGATGATGATGACAACGGATGGATGAGCCTTGCTCTAAAAATGAAGTCGTAAAATCTCGCAATGATGTCTTCCTTTGAGTTTCGACAGCGTTTAGTGCAAGATTTAAAGATTTTTTTTTAGCGTTACATAAATAGGAAAAGATTATTTTCTCGTCAGAATTTAATAAGACTTTTATATATGTATAAAGAAAGTTCTCTCTTTACGATATAATATATTTAAATATATTATATATTATTATTATGGCCGGATAAACATATTTATGAATTATAAATTATAGCTAAATGGCTATTGGGAAATTAAAGAAATTTTCGTTGAATATAAAATCCAAATAAAATAAAAACACTTTATATTAAAGCGAGATGTATCATCGCTAGATATTTCAACATATCGCCGAACATGATACGAATAAGAATTAAATAGCTCTTCTACTTAATTACGGATATTCGTTACGCACTCAAATAGTTTCGAAATACAAATTTCCAAGGTGGCCTAGTGCTAATTATTACAATAGCGTTTTTACCTTAACGGAGACGATAATTTGCGTCCGGCGAGATGAGCAGCTTGACGGTTGCTTCTTCAGTAAATCCGCCACTGAGACCTCTTCGGCTACCGCGAAGCTCATTAACGTGTCCGAGAGCGTAGGAAGGTGTTAGCTACACGCTGGGTTATTTGTCCTTATGCGACACTGTCGTCGACTGATGATTTTTAGAGGAAGCGGCAGTGATCATCCACGATAAAAATCGTGAGTCCAATAAAAACATGGGTCGTTGTCCCCATTATGCCGCGGACATATAATCGGAAATTCTTTAACCGTCCTATTAGATATAAAACAGCGCCTGATAACTTGATTAGTCTTTCGCAGATAAACCGCGCTATAATAAGCGTACCAATTTTTTCTTTTCACCACTCACGAGCTAAACGATTCGGTTAGTAGGTCGTAGATAATTGACGTAATATGTGTTGTTACGCGGCAGGAAAGCAATAATTAATTCATACTTACAGAACATAACGAAGGTGTTACGCTATTATTAATTATTATACAGTATTTAATAGTGTAATATTATTAGTTTGCACAAATTAAACATTATATATTAATATAAATATTTACTTTGATAATTAAAAGTAAATTTAATACATCCTCCGTGCGTATTCTTTCCGGTATTCCGATTTCGAGATTGTATCGCACGAAAGAAACACGAAAGAAAACAAGTGTTTAATTTCTATTCAGATCGTTACGCTGCGCAACTATATTTTCGATCAATATCTGGTGTTCGTTATTCCTCGTTTTTGTTAAACTCTTTATTTGTCACGCGAGGGACGCGATGTCCACTCAACACTCCGTTCGTTCAATGTCAAAACCGAGAGGACCGTATCTCTCGATCAGCGTCGTGATCCAGGTACCATTGCGAAACGGCCGATCGTAAAAGCGCTTATAATTGCCGTAGCACGGTTTTTGCCCAAAATAGGCGAGCACCGAGACCCTCGGCGCATGCAACAGATACTTTTCATCTCCGAAGGACTCTTTCTCTCGTGTACCCTCACATTTATCTACGTTATCAACCATTTATGCTTACAATTTTTACTTCTATTATTACAATCAGAATTTCTCTCACAATTAATATTTCTCCTCACGGTCCTCCTTTATCATCCACGCATTTATTTTACTTTAATTGCGGAATAAATCCGCTCGATCATCTCCGCGTCTCCGTTTCCCTTCTCTTTCTCTCCTTCTTTATCTCCCGCCAACGTTAACGGAGACGACCCACGTATGTGCCGGGTGCCGCGTGGGTGTGGGCTCTGCGTACGTACGTGTCCGCACGCACAGTGGGGGCACACGGAGCCGCGATGCGGTACCCCACCGCCGCCGCGCCGTCGCCGCTGCCGCCGCCGCCGCGGCGGAATGGAATGGAAAGGAAAAGAGCTGTGTAGTGCACCTACAGCTGCCTATCCGCCTGCCGTAGACACGATTATGTTTCGTGTCTGGCGAACCCATTCAGTGCTTCTCACGGCACGGGGGCACATGGTGCGGTCGCGGCCGCAGACGGTCTCTTCGCGAGTGGTGCACGCACGCGAGCCGCGCGACGAAGGAGCAGTGCAGCGAACTCCGGAAGATAAGCCCGTCGAGGAGGTCGAAGGATAAAGCGAGGAGTTGAGAGGACAAGTGCAAAGAGTAACTTTAAGTTATATATTTTAAAAAAGAGAGAGAAAAAAAAACGTTGAAGACGCTTTAAGAATGTTGAAAGCTTCAGAAAATATTTTTCGAACGGATTATATTAATTCATTAAATATATCAAAGAAATATATTGAAATACGTACTGTAAGCTATAATAACACGAAAAGCTGCGATAAAACTTATAAAAACAGAAATGTTTAAAAAGGAGTGCAATATAAAGAATAATAATAAAATAAGGAAAAGAGACTAAAAGCCCAGGTGCCACGTGTGCGTCATTTTAAAAAATATAATTTTGCTCTGGAGATACCACGCGGAAAAAAAACGTGTTACATCGGAAGAAGAAACTGCGTCGCGGGGACTTGCGAGAGCACTCCGCGCGCACTTTCGGGGGAGATTCGGCACGTGTCCGGCGGCCGTGGCGCGGACGTGTGCGCGATGTGAAAAGCCCGGTTCCGTGCTAATTATGACAGCGCGCGACACCGTGAAACGCGGTTCTCGTCGATAAAGTTCCGCGAGCCCCCCCCCCCCGTACCGAATGGCGCGTCGATTCCGCGCTCTCTTCTTCCGGCCGCGCGTGCATGGAGATCCTTAAGTAGTGCTATCGCGAGTATCGCGTATCCAAACGCGGGCAGCGGGAAGTCCGGGAAGATAAGAAGAAAGGAAGAACGCTGCGGCATTCCCGGAGACCGGAAGGCGGAAAATCGGCGACTCACGATCTTAGGATCACTCGGGTGTCGTGAAGGTAATTAGCGCTAATTAAGCGAAATTTCAAATCGGAACTAATTGTATTATTACGGAGGAGGAAGAACATTCCTGGCGTCCGGAGTTTGCATCGCACGCGCGCGCGCGCGCGGATCATTTATCACGAATGGGAGAGAAGCTTAATTGTCGAAAGAGAGCAAATTTATGCGTACGTTATCGGCGCGCTGGCATCGGCGCGTCCGTTTTTACTTTGCGCGCTTCAAACTTTAACGGCTAACGAATGAAAGAGAAATCGGATGTATAATGGAACAAATGGGATTTAATGCAAACAATTCGCGCTGGAGAAAGCACAGCAACGGTAATCGAATAGAATGTAACTGAACGTGAAACACAGCGACCAATTTTGCATAATCGGAAGATTCAGTAAAAACGGCCGAAGCGGTCGGAAGACCGCGCGCGCGCGGAGCGCTTAGATAGGAATTCGAAAGTCTCGTTGTGATTTCCATTCAATCAATCATCGATCCGCGGATTCACCGCGGATCTCTCTCACGATCGACGTAACAATCTGCTCGCGCTCCGTTTTGCGGGGAGGAGAAAAAAGCTACGCAACAAATTAGTGGTTGAGGACGAGATTACAGGCGAGGTAAAAAGCGTTGCGGACTTGTAAATCAGCCCGTTTGTTACTCACGGAAGTCGGACTGTGCGGCGGCTTCCGAAGCGTATAGAGCAGGTCCGCGCGAGGTGCGCGCTCGCGGTAATGTATACAGCGTAGATGCGATCAGAAATTTTAATTAAACCGTTATGATCGTTCTCGTTGTCGACGTGGAAACTGGAAAGTTACGCAATCGCGTAGCGCGCGGCTGACGATAATAATCAATTCGTTTGCAATTAAATCGCGAAATTCTGTCGCGAAAACGTTTTCCAGTGAGATAAATCGCGCGGCGTTTTTTTTTCTTTTACCTCGCGAAAGATAAATTTTATACAGCGTCTCTCTTTGAGCGTGAATTAACAATCGATAAATCAAGGTAAATTTGAAGAGGCTGGATCACTTCTTTTTCGAGGAGGATCATCTCCTTGCAGTTTGCGTCTAAGTGGTCTCTAAGTGGATAGCGGCGAGGATTGTTGTTGCGCACGCGGGCAAATTATGTTGACTCGATTACATCACTCTCCCGCAAGAAGCGGCTTCGCTAGCGGATCGTAGATGTCGGGATGAGGGCCAGAGCGCAGAGCGCGCTACACGACTTTCTGGGAGACGGATCGGTGTGTGTTGCACAGAATGCCGACGACCGACGGGAACGGTTCTCATCCACTTACGCGGAATTGGATCACTCGCTGTTCGTTCGGAATACCTATGATTCCGCAGAAGAGAGGAAGTCGATCCGCTAAGTTTCACACGGAGATTGACGGAGATGCGATCCCCGCACATTATGCCCCGCGCCGACGTAATCAAAGTGCGACGTACGAGTGGAAGAGAATAACTCCGGGATTATTAGACACGGCGGTTAAATGTAGACATCAAATTACTCTCTCGGTTAGGTGCACGAGGAATCGAGGAAAAACAGTTCGCAAGCAATCTCCTGCTCCTTCTGAGCGAGCGCGCACGAATTTGCGCCGCGCATCCTTCCTCAAGGCAAATGAAGATATATTATTACACAGAAAAAAAAGAAGTATCAAATCAACACTGATATACTTGTATATTGCATTTACGCAAGAGCATATAATCTTGAAATGAGATTATATTGTGTTAAACGAAGAGAACTTGCTTGAATGAAGTCATTTATATAGTTAAACGAAGTTATAATTTAATTAAGTTTATATAGTTTAATTAAGAAAAAAAAGTTAAAATTTTTATAAGAAGATTACGTATATTCTTACGTATATGCAAGTATATCATTTTTTTCCTTGTATCAGCACTAGTAATAGACAGTAAGAATCTCTTCTTTTTGAAAATAATTAATATTCGGAAGATATACATACTGTTTTTGTTTTACATTATTTATGTTTCTATTACATTTATCAGAAGATCGTTTCTCTTAATCCACGCATTCTTTCATTGTTTTTGAAGTTGGAGAACCTCGCGCGCCTTATATAGAGAGCGCGGCAAAACTGGGTCAGCGTTTTGCGTTAATGCAACTGAATCTTATTTGAATTATCGACGTTGTAGATAACTCTTCTAACATATTCACGGATCGGTCCACTTTTGTTAGACATGGTGGCGAGCAACGCTGCCGTCGGCTTACTCGATTAACAAAGAGCGGGCGAGAATGGGAGCAACGCTCGCGCTGTACGCGTGGAAAGCCGTGAAATGACCTGCTCGTGATGGCGTCTCTAATGGAAAAATGTATGAATTTTCTTGTTGCAGACCTAACGAGAGAGACCGGTCGCGAGATCGCGAGTATACAGCGAGCAGGAGTTTCCCGTTATCGAATCTCGCGGTGCCGAGGAGCAAGAGGGGCGATTCTCGTCCATCCGACGAGATTTTGCGAATCTCACGGTTTCCTGGAGCCTCTCACGAGACGAATCGCAGAATAAATAAAATATTAGGTAAATCCGAGTTAGTCACGCCTTGCCTCGTTTTCTCTCTCTCTCTCTCTCTCTCTTTCTTTTTATCACGCGCGATAAACTCGCGAGCTGCCGGAAGTGTAAAAAGCGTTGACGTATGCGATGATGGACGATTTCGAATTTTGCTCGGCCGAGTCTCGTGTACGGGAAACGTTTACTCCGTTACGTGCGTGCGAGGTTTACGCGTTTATTCCCTTCTTCGGTGCGAGCGAGACTGGCACAGCGTGACGGATTCGCGGATTTAGACGCATCGGCGGCAATGATGATTGTTCGGTTAGTTAAAGCGAACGGGATAAATGCCAATGCGGTTCGCAGATGGAAAATATTTGAATCGTACTTCTGTTCATCAGCGATTTTCGTCTCCGCTCAAGTTGCACGTATAACTTTCGGGTGAGAGTAAAACGTAAATCAACTTTGAACGAAGAAAGCGAATTTTGAAAGGAATCTCTTTATACGATTTCGTTGCTTTTTATTGCGTTGATTTTTATAACGTCACGTGAACTTGGAAGTTATACTTACCCACATATCTACATTTTTAAATTTTAATAATTTAATAATTTAATTGTATGATTTTTTTTTATAAACAAAAAAATCTGGTTAAGATTTTTAAACAGAGTTAGGAGAGAAATAAATCGATTGACATTTTAAGTAGAACGTACCGCGAATTTTATGAAAAAACAAAAGAAATTTTAAATTCCAATTCTTTGAAGAGTCTTTCTTCCCTGTCATTATTTTACTTTAAGATTAAGCGATAAAAATAACACGAGCTCATGTGGAATTAATCAGAATTACTGAACAATCGTGTCGTCGGTTAACAGACGGTTAGCCATTGAAAGAATAAATTCCCGAATGTAGGAAACGTCCTCGGGATCGTTTAAAATAAAAACGATTGTGTCGGCGATTAGGCTTGTCGCTACCAATTAATAAGGAATTCCAAACAAGCTCAACGGTATATTCAATCTCTGACTTACGAGGCACACTATCCCTAATTACGTCCGTTACCGTGAAACGTTTCGGAAAGTTTCGCGCTTTTGTTTTCTTCGTTAACTCGCGCGATTTATATAGAGCCTAATTATACCTAGCGGGACCGTGTGCTCGCGCCGGCGAGCTCCAACTATATTTCATTATCATACGTAAGTATCGTGTCACGTAACAGGTATGCGAACCAATAGATCTTATCATCTCCAATTAACTGTCCGTTAGATATTAACTTTACATACATTATTGACAATTGAAGCAAAGAATATATCGCAAGTCGCGGCAGGCTGGCTTCATTTGTCGGGCCCGAAAGCTCACGTAGCGTAACAAAGATAAAACGTCCAGCCGTTACGTCATAAGGGATTATATCACGCGCGACGGTATCCACATGGTAATCATCGATAATGGCGATGATCGATCTGTCTTGATCGCGGGAGGCATCGCGCGGGCACGGAGCCGCTCCGTGTCCGCGCGATGCCGATCGCTCCCGCTGGCCATTTATGGCGGCTCGAGAGAAAGGAGAGAAAGAGAGAGACGTGTGTGGCTGTCAATCCTCGATCTTCGCGCGCGAGTACGATCGCGCACGATCGCGCCGCCGGCCGCGATTAGAATGCAGCCGCGCGTTTGTCGCCTCGGACGGTCGCGCGCGGCGCGCGGCGACACCCACACGCGCGCGGAGAGACGAGAGACGAGCGTGAGGTGCGCGTTGCAAAATGTGCGACCGGGTGTTACTGCCCACATGCGTTAATAACTGTTGCGTTGCGTCGCGTTGCGTCGCGTTGCGCGGCGTAACACCCACACGAAACGCAGCTCGACCGCGACACGGTCCTTCGGAGAGTCCCGGAGCCGCGACACGCTCCCGTCGATTATAGACTCGGCGACTCGCTGTTTCTCCCGACGACGTGCGTTTCCCGACGAAACGTTAATATACTCGCCCGGCGAGACGGGAAGGCGATTTTCAGCGTGGTCGGTGATATTCGAACGTCGCGGAAGGACCTTGCGTGAGTCGTGCCGACGCGGACGTGTGGACGTCGTAGTCGAGACGCGCGCGGCGAGCGCGGCGGGTTTGCGGTAAAAGCCGCCCGGTGTGTTTTCTCATCGCCGTATAAGTCTGCCGCGAGGATCGAGCGGGCGTTGTGCAAAGTGAATTAACAAACGGGACTCAAAAATCGGACGGTCTCGCCAATCAAATTAACTCGCTGCCGTCGATACGTGTGAGAGTGCAACAGGTAGCAAGAACCTTTCTCCCTTTTTTTCTTACCTTTTTCTCCGAAAAAGAATGTTCTGGAGACTGTTACGGCGTTTCGTAAAAATTTTTCAAGATTTTAATAAAAGAGCGTGGATTGTTCCATAGTTTTGTACTATTTAGAAAAAATAATGCAAATTGTGAAAGAAGAGAAGATCGTAAAGGAAAGAACAAGCTTGATAGATACTGAATAAATGTGTTGTTCATATTTCGCCCTCGATACATTGTTAAATATTAAAGGATGAAATTTAAACCAATACTGGAGTTAAATAATATTTTGTTATTTTTAACTACGATGTGTGTCGAAATTTATTTTAACACAAAACAGTATTATTTTAACTCCATTGATTTATTTAAATTAGGTAACATTGTTTAAATTAATGGCATATCGAATAGGAGGAGCGGCGATCTATAGGAATAATGGTAAAAAATGACTCGAATTGAGTATGATTTGACAGTACAAATTTAACAGTGTAGTTTACCCGCCTTGAAACCGTTTACAATTATGTTGATTCGAAAGATGCAATTTGCAAAAGATCTCGGGTCGCGCCCAATAAGGAGCGAATTAATGCGTTTTCGAGCTTGTTTCGCGAGCGGAAATTTTATTTTTTGCTTGAATAACTAGAATTATATCAACGTGTCCGGTCGGGCGTGAGCTTTGTTCCATAACGGCGTTAGAGTTTCACCGCTGTAATTTGCATAGATTATCGTTGACGTGCAAGCCATTACTAATTCCATGGTGGCAAGCTAAATCATTGCGTATCGATCGGCGAACAGGGCTATAATTCAGCGAGCGGCGGGTCCGCGTTTCGAACGACAATCTGCTTTTATAGCTCTATTTGATCCTTCCGTTACCTACGCAATAATTAACAATCCTGCTGACGGAGATTTGATTTTAGTTTTGCCTCCGGCGTTATTATTACAATCTTAATAGCACATTTTATTAGCGCATTTCACGATTCAATGACGATCTCGAGCGACGTTACAGCCGAGTCTTTTGCCATAATCGTATCTTTTATGCGTCTCGACACAGCGTTTATATCTGGAGGCGTACTAAATTCTCGTTTCGTCTTATCAACGTAAGAATCAAATGGTACACGTAATCTATACATTATTATAATGCATATGTCTCACCTTGATATTCTTGAACTTTTTATATTTTATCTTTGTATGTCCATTTCTATCAGTGCAAATTAACATTAATTTTGGTTTAACTTACTTTATTTTTTTTTTAGTTGTAAGAATTCTTAGAACTTAATTCTTAAGAAGAGTAAAATAAAAGAGAAAAAGTAAGATTAAACCGAGTCAAAGTTAATCTACATTGGTAGAAATGGCCATTAGTTGTTCCGTTTTCTTTATGTTACACGATATGTTAAATTTCAGTACTTAATTAATATTCCAATTTTCAGATGAATAACAGCCTTCCGAATAATCTTCGCTCTTTTTGGTGACGAGAAGAACTGACTAAAATAGACGAGGAGAAGATGGTCTACCGGGGCAGTTTACAGACGGACGAGCCCAGGGATGCACCGAGGCTGGTCCGGGTGTCTCCTCTGCGCAGCAGCAGGTCCGCCAATCCCGGGTCGAATTTGCGGGCCGTCGCGTCAGCCAGGGGCCCGGTTTACCACAATTCACTCGCGACGTCGATCGACGCCAATCGGGCGCGGTTGATCGAGGAGAGGCGATTGGGACGCGAGCGGGATATCGAGTCGGTCGAGAAGGTGATCATGAGGACCACCGGCATGAAAATCGGCGCGCCCAAGCTGCGCAACATCAGTCAGATCCGCGAGACTGTCTTTCTGGATCAGTCGCTGACGCCGATCGACAAGATCGGCAGGTCGGACTCGAGGAATAATCGACCGCGCAGCGTCGCTACGGGTTACGAGGACGCCACGGCTAGGATACCGAGGACTCCTAACTCTCTCCTGGCGGACCTGAGGGACTTGGAGAGGCTGAGGAACACACCGCCGACGCCGCGGAATCACAGAGGACCTTCGCAGAAAGCAGAATTAATGCTGACGATCTCGAGTAAGAGGAACGACGCGCCGACCTCGGCCAAGATCCGCTCGGATATCTTCAAAATCCAGCAGATGTTTCAATCGGCGGATCTATCGCCCAGGACGGTGTCCAGGAACGGCAACGACAAGCGGATCAGGAGCGATTCGGAGAAGGAGGAAAGGAAGCCCGGCGCGGAGATTAACAGGACTCGGTTGCTGGCGCAGAAGCTTCTGGAGGCGTCCAGGAGCAATCGGGAGTCGTTGAAGGATCGGTGTAACAATCCGAAGAACGTGTCCAACAAGATGTCGGGCAGGAACACGAACGGGAGGGCATTGGGTAAGATCCTTCAAGAGATTCCGGAGAGAGGCCTGAGGGACAGGCAGAAGCAGAAGGAAGACGCGAGATCGGAGGATCAGCCGCGTCCTCCCGCTCGCAGGAGAAGAAATTCGAAAAATCGAGGCTGGAAAGACGCGGATTACTCTTCAGACGGGCGCCACGGGGAGGACTCGTCGAAGGGTGGTGCGAGCGCGGAGGAAAATTCTAAGGCGAGTTCTAATCTGGACAGACCGGATATTTTGGACGGGCTGTTGAAGGAATCCGACCGGCAGCTGGCGAACCTGAAGAGCGATCTCGGCGAGAGGGAACGCTCGCGTAGTCACTGGCGAGGATTCGTGCAATCCATGAGGCTTCACGACGTCGAGCTCCATTCCGACAGCGAGGACCAGCGCAAGGGTGAGTTCGAGCGAATCGGCTGTACATCTCGCGCGTGAGAAAAATGTCTAATGAGTGACAGATGACGATTGACGAAGGATAGAATAGATGGAATAATTTCCGAAACAGATCGCTAACTCAGTATCAATTTATAGCAGCACATGGTGGCGTTGGTGTTTAGAAATAAATTACACAGATTAATGTCGACCGAAAATCTGAAATTCTTGTAAAGCTTTGCGTTTGTTTTAGATACACCTTGAGTTGTAAGTTAACAGCTAAAAATGCGAAGCGTTCTCAGCAAATGCGAGTTAGTAAATTAATTTCTTTAAATTCAGTACGATTCATTTAGCTGCGAATAATCTCGGCTGAAAAAATATAAAGCATCTTTAATGATTTATAATAAATTATAAAATAATATTTTAACAAATTTCTCTTTTCGCCAATCGTCGTACGATTTGTCACAACAGTTTTATTAAAGAGGACATCGTGAGAGATGTTTACTGGTTCATTGGTATCGTCCCGCATTTCCTCGATCATGTCTTTATCTCACGTTCGACGATGCCTGTTGAAATTTTCAGGTTTATCGGTTTAATACCCGCAGGCACGTTAAATGCTCGACGTCCGTTTGAAGGGGCGCGTTGTATAAGCCTGCAGATTCAATTAGCGACGTTTGTCGAGGTGTTTAAAATTACAGTACGACTGGCATGCCCATTAATCCCTCGGGGGCTGAAAAACCCCTATTTTTGGACGCTCCCTCACGCTTGCACGCTCGTTCGCGGTACTACCGCAGGTCAGGGTAGTGCGTCCCCAATGTAGAGTGTGCGTGTAAGTGTGTGTGTGTGTGTGTGTGTGTGTGTGTATGTCCCCTTGACATATGTCCCTACGTATGGATTTAACCGGAGAAACAGACGCGCGGAAGTGCCTCTTCTCTCTGGTCCCGCAGTGAAAGTTCCGAGCGCTCTGATGACGGTCCCGATCTTTTCGAGCATTCAATTGTATATAGGATGCTGGAGAGCCGTACTTATGCAAATGGCGATATAAGATCGAACCCTGTGCCCGTCGAGCATGAGATTTACGAGCCGAAATAACATTGCATTTATTTACTCATTTATTTCCGCATGAATAATTTCACCTTTCTTTATCCGTGATCTTTTTCAGCTTAGGAATCTCGAAAGAAGAGATACAGGACTAATTTGCTTTAAATTCATGATAAAACTCTTGCTGATATATTTTAAAATAACGAAATTAATTGGATAAGCTGATAACCGGCCGAAAGTTAAGCCCTGCCTTAAATTGTCCGATTAGATTAGATTTAGAAATTAGTGTGACCTGCGGTCTGCGGTTCGGTAAATGCCGAAAGTGTCGGTGTGTTCTCACGGGTATGGCTTCCTAGAAGTTTTCTGGTTCTCCGTGTGTGAATGCGTGTTTAAAGCGAGCGGAATGGCATCGCCGTCACCTTCAGTTGCGCGCAACGTGTAAGAAGGTCCGGGGTCTTCGGGCGTACCTTGCACCGCTCTTTTATCCTAGCTAAGCATTCTTATCTCTGCGACTTATCATCTTACATGTAGACTCTACACTATATCTCTGCTTGCTTACGTGTACGCCCGATGACTCAAGAATGTTGATACGCGCAGTAATTCTCGAGTAAGACAGCTGCATTTGTGTCGCGAACATGCGGACTATACGGATTATAACAAAACAAAAAGAACCCAGAAGCTAAAAATTGAAAATTAACCATTGAACCTCTAAACTTTCTTCTTAATAGACTAATTTTAGGACGAAGTAGAAGGGAGGAGAATCGTTTCTTTCAAAGCTTCGATGAAACGGAGTTTTCCTTTAGAAAATATTAAAATTAAATTTTTTTTGTTAAATTAGGATAATCGAAATCACACGAGCGTATAAAATACTCGCCATCTGTGCGAATTAAATTCCTTTTTTCTTCGCGGACACGTCGCGAAGAAACGTTGCGCTCGCAAAATAGATATCGTCACATTACGCTGACCGTACATAATAATCTTCGTGCAATGCGAAGCCGACGTTCTCTATCTTTCTCTTTCTCTTCAGGGAAGGTTCGTAAAGCAGGCGTCTCGGGAAAAATTCCTGAATCAAAGGATCTCGGGTCGTCGGTGGCCGCGAAGGGGTTAATCCTTTCGCGTCGCGGTGAAATATACCGCGTTACGTTTGAACTATGCACCCATCGCCGCGCCGGCTTGGCTGCTGCCACGCTCGAATACCTGGCCGTTCGCGTAATACCGCGCTTTCGTCCCGAAAGCCAGAAGAGGGGCAGGTTTTCTCCCTCGCGTCCGGCATTCTCGCATTCTCACGGCGCCGCGAAAGTTTTCATATATGTAAAACGGAGGAGAGAGAACGCGCGGCGGCGCGCAATTAACGGTATGATGACATGCATACATTTTTTAGCGATTGCCTCAGCGAGACTTGCCATTCAATTGCATAAACATTGGAAAGTGCGAATACCTATTGAGATCAAAAGTTAAATTAAGATATTCTTTGCGAGACAGTTTAAACAATTTTTTTAAACTATAATAAACACGTGCAAATTAAGTCGGCATTTTCTCTTAACTTTTCCGCTTTTAGAGAAAACTTTGTTAGAGAAGGGTGATTAATTTTATTATAATTGTTCGAAAAGTCTCGGTGCCTTGACAATGCTATTGAGAAAAAACTCAATTATCTAGTTTTATTCTAGTTAACTGTTATAAAATCTAATAATTAAAAGTTATGCATAATAAAGCCCGCAGTTTATCGTTTAATGATTGGAAATTTTTCTTGGCAATCTTTGAGTTTGTTTTATTTTAATCTTTAGTTTTCATTTTTCTATAGAAACTTAATTAGACAGCAGCTATTCGCGACTAAATTAATTATTTGGGAAACGGGGGTCATCAACTTGACATTAATTAACTTATGGCAATTAAATTATCCGGGAAAGCAAAGGGCAAACAAATATCTCACAATGTGATCGCTTCTTCGTCGATTTTATTAGCAAAAAAAAGTATCTTTCATGTCAATCGGCGCAAACATAAATTATTGCGAGGCAAACAAGCGGCTCTTTACGCGCTTTACACGCCCATCATTTTTTACAACACACCTAATATCGCGCTAATCTCGTGTAAGCCTCCCAGTCGGGCGAAGGTGATAGAACCGATCCCGGCGAGCGTGAGAGCGCGGAAAGGTCGCGTATAACAAATTCTAGGCACAATGGGACGCATCGACGACAACCGCGATCGATATCGTCGTGCGATGCATCGTATCCGAATTCCTTTTCGCACGCGTGCACGCACGCACGAGCGCACGCACGAGCGCACGCACGAGCGCACGCACAAGTTTCCCTTATACAGGGTGCTCTAGAACCCTTGACCTGAATTTCGAATCAACGAGAAGTGTGAAGCCGATTCTTTTCTTGACAAAAATTTTGCCAAAAGTTTTATCATTCATAGCGAGTAGAATATTTTAGTGATTAAACTTTAATTAAATTGTTTCATGAAACAGAGTTTACATAAATCTGAATGGACACCTAGATTTTTTCACTTTCAAAAAAAACTTTGTTAGACGAGAAGCGTGATTAATTTTTCGTTTATTATAATCGTTTGTAAAGTCTTGATGCTTTGACAATGCTATTAAGAAAAACTCTTAATTTATCAAGTTAATTAACTGTTATTAAATCTAATATATCAAAAATTGTGGGTAATAAGCCTGTAGTTGATCGTTTAATGATTAGCAATTTGTCTTAGCAACCTTTGAGTTTTTTTTAAGTATTTTAATCTTTTAGCTTTTCTATTTTTCTATAAAATTAAAATTTAATTACGACCTTGATGAGATAAATTTAGCTTTCAGGAAATGCATTTATATACCATTTATGTACTTTTTCGGATTTTAGCATATTACAAAATCTCAATTTCCGTCCGGCCGAGAAAAAAATTGACTCCAAAATTTCTTCCGCCGAAATCCGCCGCGTTGTAGGACCGACACCCCATATAGGCCCCGGCGGCCCTTGCCCTTGAGTCTACGCCCTAATATTGATCCGAGCATCCCCACCACAGTGGGTCACATCGGTACGGTCCCCCCTTTTCCTCCGACCCCGTCGTTGGGGGCCGTTGGTCGTCCATACATCGGTTCTGATGCGCTATACATCGCCAGTGTAAACGTGACTGTCAAACCGTTAACACTTTGCAGACCGATCGATCGATAGTGTCGTTGAACGCCGGTCTCCTCATTTTCCTCTTCCTCCTCCTCCTCACGCCCCTCCGCCCCGTCTTCAATTTCCTCCGCCACCTCCCGTCGCGATGCCGCCCTACGTCAAATATCTCAGTGCAGATGCGGCCACGCGGTAGGATACACGCGCTACGTTGCCGGCGGACATGGTGCTTTGCGACGTCTGCGACAGCAAAGGTGAGGGTGGCTTCTTTTCTCTTTTCCTTAAGGGAGAGGGTTGTCCTCTAGGGCCGCGCGTGTATCCTCTCTAGAGCGAGAATACGTGACCGTCGGCGTCGTCATGGAAAGGAGATTCTCCCTCTTGGTCTTTAATTTTGGTGACCTTGGGAGTAGCTCCTCGGGGGTGAAGCGTTTAGAAATTGAAAATTTCCTTGGGGATGACAGCTGAAGATTCGGACAATTCGGAAGATTCGGACAAATGAGAAAAATAACAGTTAAGACTAACATTCTTAGTTATTAAAAGTGACGACTTGACTTATTTGACGATTCGTATTATTAAGCTTTATTTTAAAAAATAACATTAGTGTTGTTTTTTTTATAACTGGATTGATATTTTTTTAACGGAGATATCCTGAAGAGAAATATATAGACCTTGGAAACTTTGGATTTTAATTGTAATCAATTAAAATAATTTTTATGTGCATTAGATTTCACATAATTAATTTTAGGAATCGCGAAAATCCCAAATCTTATAGAGCATTAAAAATTCAATGATTATTTTGAAGTAAAAAGAAAAACGTTCCAAGATAATTCACACACACGGAGATAAATACGAACTTGCTTTTCGCGGCTATATTAATTAATGCGATTACCTCGAGGCACGCGTTATCGATCTTCCAATAAGGAAAATGTCCGCGTCGCCGATGAAAAGGTCACGGATTTTGCTTCGCAGAGAAATTCCGCGAGCGAAGGGAAAGTCTGAGACGCCGCGCCGGGGGTTAACAGTTAACAGGAAGTCGTGGGACCCTTGTTGCGAGCGCGGAATTTCCGCAGGGGGGGAAAGGGTCCACGAAGGGGCACGACGACGACGTAACACGTAACCGAGATCGCGTGAGTTGAGTAGGCAGCGACGTTGCGGACCCTTGACACTTGGGAAGGAAGGTGAGGGATTTTTTTATGACCTTACGCAACGCCGCGAAGGTAATCTTGCGCGATGTGGCAGAGTGATTTTCGTGGCGTCACGCGAGAAACGAATCCACGAATATTTTATAGCTGATCAGACACACTTGGTCAGATGTTATATTAGCGTAATCCTGCCCCTCGCGTATAGAGGGTGACGCATGGGAAATATAGTAACTTAACGCGTCAATGTTAGATTAAGGCTTTTAATAAAAATTATAAACGAGGTAGAGTTGGTGCATTTTAGTAGAAATGTGACAAGTACGAAGATTTGAATTCTATTCCAAAATATTATCAACTGTCCGTACAATAAAATACAAGATTTGAAAGCATTATTGAAAGTATAGAGCTGATCTTTCGTTTGCGAAACTGGGATTGATATTTTTTTCACGGAGATATCCTGAAGAGAAATATAGACCTTGGAAACTTCAGATTTTAATTGTAATTGATTAAAATAATTTTTATATGCATTACATTTCACATAATTAACTTAGGAATCGATTGTGACTAAACTAAGGGCATCGATCTTTCGTAGAATATTCCACAAAATTAATTAGATTTTGAAAATTTTGATGAAAGGGTTTCACATAAATAAAATGGACAGTTGAATTCTCTATTCGCTTTAAGGGTGATTAATCTTTCATTTATTATAATTTGAAATTTATGTTATGATATCTTGACAGAGAAAAATCCTTGATTTATCAAATAAACTGTTACTAAATTTAGTATTGAAGATTATGACCTGTACGTCAAGCGCATAGTTTATCATCCAATAACTACATGTAATTTAAATTCTGAGGAAGTTGAAGTTCAAATATATTTGCCGGCTGGTATTTATTTTACGCAATGACAGGATAGAAGGTATAAGTCGCGATCGAGATGATTTATAATCTGCGTGATAAAGCCTTTCATGACCATTATACAAATCGATGTTGATTCGCTGTGCTGTTTGCCGAGCAATTTGTAAGCAGAATGCATATAGCAAAGGTGAGAGAAATCTCGTGATGCTCGCGTGGTAAATGCCTGACATTTTCACCCCGCGGCGCATGAATAAATATGGGACCGAAAGTTTTTCTCGAAAGTGAACAACGCAATTCTGATTTGTCATCTTGAAAACACAGCCTGATTTCTCTTAAAATCTCGCGGACATTACAGTTAGCGATCACCATTAATTCGTACTTCTTTTTTTGCTTTCACTAGAATTCTAAGGCCAGTATTCTCAGTTTACTTTTATCGATAAAAGCGCGCTTTTATTTCTAAAA
>JASTWP010001374.1:0-76510 GCA_030770255.1 Temnothorax ravouxi
AAAAAAACGATTCGATACAAAGTAATTTGCCTCCGCGTTCGCGATGATCGAGAGTAGAGAGAAATCCAAACAGAAGGACAGACTATTGAGAAGAACATGGATCAACAATAAATGGTAGATAGTAAACCCGACGACGCAGCCGGGTAACGCTTGATGGCGCCCCATCTATATCGATAGGGACATCGACTTTGAGTACGAGAATTTGCGATATCCCTAACACCCTCTCTCAAATTTGAGTGCGTGAGGCTGCGATGTCTTTCATCCCAAGTCCATTGGTACAGAACGAATGTTTGCTGCTCGGTAGTGCCTTGGTAAGAACGTCGGCGATCATGTCCTCCGTGGGTGTATAGACGAGGTTGATCCGGTGATCCGTCAGGGCCCTGTCTAATAAAATGACATCTAATGTCAATGTGTTTTGACCTGGAATGGAAGACCGGGTTGACAGCCAGCTTCGCAGCGCCTTGGTTGTCGTTATGAAGTGTTACCTTCCCGAGTGATGGTAACCCAATCTCTGAAAGAAGTTTAGATAAATAAATGGCTTCCCTTGCAGCATCGCTAAGGGCGGTATACTCCGCTTCAGTGAATGAGAGAGCCACGGTTCTTTGCTTTCGCGACTCCCACGATATAGCAGCGTTGGCTAGTAGGAACACAGATCCAGTGTACGACCTGCGATCCAGGCCGCAGTTGCCCCAATCAGCATCCGTATATCCGATAAGGGCCTTTCCACATTTCGTGTAGTACAATCCGTGGTTGATGGTGCCTTTGAGGTATCTGAGTACCCTCTTGGCAGATGTCCAGTGGACTCGTTTAAAAGAGGTGCACCATTGGCTTAGTGCGCTTACTGCGTGAGCAATATCAGGGCGAGTTCCCTGTGCCAGGTACATCAGCGAACCTAGGAGTTCGCGATAGGGTAGTTTTGATTCGTCTACGTCCGTGTCTTTGACAGCACCATGCAGCTTAACACTAGCATCCAGAGGTGTCTTCACTGGCTTACAATCGGTCATGCCAAATTTGTCTAGAACGTCACGGATGTATCCAGCTTGAGATAGATGTATCCCGTCCTTGATCCGAGATATTTCAATCCCGAGACAATATTTTGGGTATCCAAGATCCTTGATTACGAAGACCTTGGCCTTCTTCTTTCAAGTGAATGATGCGGGTTTCATCGCGAGAAGCTATGATAATATCGTCTACGTAGACCAATACCAGCGTTCGTTTCTCCTTGTCGTAGTACACGCACGGGTCGGCATGGGTTGGAGTCAGTCCAAGTTTCTTGAGAGCTTCGTCCAGTCGTTCGTACCATCGACGGCCTGCCTGACGAAGGCCGTATATTGCCTTCTCGAGCTTGCATACCTTGTTACCCTTCTTGAGCGCATACAACATCTTTTTAGCCTTCTCGATCAGAACAGCGTTAGATTCGGTCGCAATGATCCTCTCAAGCATCTCCTGTAGCATTTCCGGCATCTCCATGTATACTAACATGTCCATTATGCCATTTAGATAGGCAGTAGTGATGTCAATTTGTGAGATCCGCATGCCTTGCTCTACGGGACGCAGCCATGAGCGCCCTCAACGAACTTGAGTCTTGCAACCGGGGCGAATGTATCGTGGAAATCTACGCCAGGCCTTCCTTCGTTCCAGCTCTCCGTTCGCCTTGTATTTGTTCCTCAGCACGGTTCGGCAGCCTATCACCTTTTCGCCATTGGGTCTGTCAACGAGTGTCCAGGTGTCGTTGCTTACGAGAGACTTAATCTCCGGCATACACAGCGTTCTCGCCATTCATTACCGTCTGGGACCTGAAACAGCCTGAGAAAGAGATATTTCAGAAGCGGCCATGGCAAAACTGCGCGTCGAACCACTCCAGATCTTCGGCCATATTCTCTTCTTCGGGATTTTCCTCAACGGTTCGCGGGCCGACTCTGTTGCAAAACCGGTCCTTTCATGTGGTACTGCTTAGCTGGTCGACCAGGTTTCCCGGTACGAATCTTCCGTGGACGTCCAGGACCTCGTACAAGCGGTTGATCTTCGTTGAAGTGGTCATCTTCATTTGCAGATGGTGGCGGATCGTCATCCTCGTCTTCATCTTCAGCCGTGGATATCAGCATCTGCTGGATCTTCGGGTGCTCGACGATGGATCATTTCATCATTGTTTGCGATATCTATCCCTAGGTTTTGAAGTGAGTCATCATCTTCATTGAGAAGCTTCGTCCGACCATTTGTCGTTTCATTACTTATGAAGTCTTCGTAAGTGTTATTCGTGTCGAATCCATCCAGGAATTTCACATCCCTTGCGACAATGACTTTTCGGTCCTTCGCGATCCAGATGCGGTAACCCTTGGAAGTGTCAGCATAACCGACGAAAATGCCTTCGACGGTTCTGGGCTCGAATTTTCCCTTATTCGGATTCTTATTTAGAACGTGTACCTTACATCCGAATGATCTAAGATGACTTATGTCGGGCTTCTCGCCTTTCCATTGTTCGTAAGGAGTACATCCATCCAAACTCTTAGTGATGCAACGATTCCGTATGTAATTCGCAGTGTTGATAGCTTCTGCCCAAAATTGTGTCGGGAGTCCGGATTGTGCCAGCAGGCAACGAGCGGTTTCAATCAGCGTTCTGTTTTCCCGCTCGGCTACCCCGTTTTGCTCAGGAGTATGCGGAATGGTTAGGCGTCGTTGAATTCCGGAATCCTTCAATATACGATCCATGGCGGAGTTGCAAAACTCCTTTCCGTTGTCCGAATGAAAAAGCCTTCACCTTGAGACCTGTCTGATTTTCGACGAAGTTCTTGAATTCGATGAATTTGCTTGTTGCTTCATCCTTACTCTTCAGAAAGTAGACTTGACACCATCTTGTATGATCGTCGATGAGCGTCATGAAGTAGCGCGCGCCTCCCGTTGAATTTACTCGCATTGGTCCGCAGAGATCAGAATAAATGATGTCGAGGCGGTGGCTGTGATCTGTTAGCTCGAGATGAGAATGGAAAACTTGTTAGTTTCTGTGTGATGCATATTTCGCAGTTTCGAAACTTTGGAGTTATCCTTCAGCTTGAATCCGGATGCTGCTTGAGTTTTCGACATTAGTAGTAAGTCTCTTAAGTTAAGATGGCCGAGGCGTTGATGCCAGATTTCGGTATCAGAGTATTTCTTCTGCGAGACTGTATTAGCTTGTTCGCCGGATCCTTTCAGAATATATAAGTCACCTTGACGTTCAGGCGGTGAGCTTAATATTTCCTTTGATGTCCTTTACGGATGCTTGGTTTGAGCCGAATACGACTTGATTAGCCTTTGTCCACAATTTTGGCTACAGATAATAGGTTGGTTCTCAGATCTGGAACATGCAGGGTATTTTCCAGTCGAATCCTTTTAGTTTTATTATTAACTCTCGTGAGAAGTTCTACGTTCCCTTTTGCATCCACCGTACTTGTTGCGTTGTTGGCTAACCTGATGTCGCTTTGTGTGGACATCGAGTTTGTCAGCATTCGAGCGTCTTTGCATAGATGAGACGTGCACCCGCTGTCGAGACACCATTGACTTGCGCCTACGCCCTTGGCGGGCTCGGATGACGAATACTGAGCGACTTCCGCGAAGAAACTTTCCGCTTCCGTATTGTTTGCTTTTTCGGCTTCTTGCGTCTTCCTTTTACGGCAGTCAGCATATTTGTGGTCGGTAATCTTACAGAAAGAGCATTTGTATTTAGGACGAAAAGGTGCTTTCGCGTTCTTATCGTTATGTGACGTCGATGCGTTATTCTTGCCGGATTTCGAATTCGGGTTGCGCCTGCCGTGAGCGAGCATCGCGCCTGATTCGTTGACGGTGACTTGATTTCGCGCTTCGTATTCCTCTACGATTTTTATTTTTAATTGCTCAGCGTTTGGCAGCGCGTCGCGAGATTCTATCGCGCATCTAAAGTTCTCGAAACTGCTAGGTAGGCTATAGAGAAGCATGATCGAGAGAAGATCTCCGTTGATCTGAACATCCATGGATTCTAGCTTATCGACGGCATCGAAAAATTGAGCGATGTGTGTCTTAACGTCCCCGCCTTCCGACATTTTGTTTGAATAAGGCGTTTGAGTAACGTTGCTTTGCGCGCGGGACCTTTCGAGTCGTATATGGATTTTAATTTATCCCACACATCTTTGGACGTTTTACAACCACGTACCTGCTTCAACTCAGAGGGATTTATAGCTAGGATTAAGTCAGATTTTGCTTGCGATCCTCGTTCTCCCACGCTGCGATTGGCTGCTCGAGTTGCTGCGATCGTCGGCATCGCCACGAGATTTCGGGGCATGGCCTCTCGCCACTCACGTAGCCCCAGTTATCGTTCTTAACGAGTAATGCTTCCACTTGTATCACCCAAGTATCATAATTGTCCTTGGTTAGCGTTTCTAATCGCGTAGAGTTAATTGTATTTGTCTGTGCCATCGTCGATTTATTCGCGGAACGCACTTTAACGACGATGATTTACTTATGACGCGTCACGGTCGATATATCGCGTTCACGACGTATCACGCCCGGAAAGAACAAAGAAACTCTCGCGTGGATTCAGCGAATTTAGATATGAAAAAGTATTTCTTCACTTTGTCGTTGCGGCTCTGGGCCCATAACCTGTTCGAGCTATGCAGGGATAGGTAACGACCGAGAAAAACGAGACGGATGTAAAGCCGAATGTATCTCTTGTGTTTATTGGAAGAATACGTTTAACATAAAATGAATGAACGAAACCGATTCGATACAAAGTAATTTGCCTCCGCGTTCGCGATGATCGAGAGTAGAGAGATAACCAAACAGAACGGACAGACTATTGAGAAGAACATGGATCACAATAAATGGTAGATAGTAAACCCGACGACGCAGTCGGTAACGCTTGATGGCGCCCCGATATATCGATAGGGACATCGACTTTGAGTACGAGAATTTGCGATATCCCTAACACACTTTTTAAGCGAAAAATTCATTATTAGGAAAAGTATTTACCGAATTCATGTATAATATACATAGGGTTTTCGGGGTCGCTGAGCACGAATATGACCTCAGATTTTTAAAATTCAAAATGGCGGATTCAATATGGCGGAACGAATTCGTAAAAAGTTTCTTGATCAAGCCGAAATTTGTCACTCGGGGGGTTTTCGGGGTCGCTGATCACGAATATGACCTCAGATTTTCAAAATTAAAAATGGCGGATTTAATATGGCGGACCAAATTCGTAAAAAGTTTCTTGATTAAGCTGAAATTTGTTACTCGGGGGTTTTCGGGGTCGCTGATCACGAATATGACCTCAAATTTTCAAAATTAAAAATGGCGGATCCAAGGGAGCGGATCGAATTGTAAAAAATTAAGACAAGTAAATAAATTTCAACTTGAAGTAAAAAACTTTTTACGAATTTGGTCCGCCATATTAGATCCGCCATTTTTAATTTTGAAAATCTGAGGTCATATATTCGTGATCAGCGACCCCAAAAACCCCCGAGTGACAAATTTCAACTTGAGCAAGAAACTTTTTACGAATTTGGTCCGCTATATTGGATCCGCCATTTTGACTTTTGAAAAATCTGAGGTCATATTCGTGATCAGCGACCCGAAAACCCCCGAGTAACAAATTTCAGCTGTTTTCCGTGTAAAAAAAATGTATGCTTCAAAAGGTTAAAATGGATTAAACGAGATAATTGTTACATAAAGCGCAATACAATCCTTATGATTCCATCAGAAAATGGACCTATCTTTCACAAAGTGACAGATTTAATTTGGCAATCAATATATTAATATTAACAGAAAATTTAAAATTATGTCATTTCGATGAACATTATGAAGCTTATGAAATAATTGATGGTCAAGATTTTCATAGAGACTGTATTCAATTGCAACAAATACTTTCACATACAGTAATAATTACATGCCAAATTAAATCTTCTAATGGTAACAAATATATACCAAAACTCTGGATATAAGATATATGAAAATTTGGTGTTTATGAATTATGAATGTGAATCTATAAATTTTATTTTCTACCTGTATATTTTGTATCAATAAATTTTTATTAGATTAAGTAAAATTGTATATTTATCTTGTCCGTTTAATAATAAGTAAAATATTACTATAAATTATAAATAACCCTTCGTCCGCATAGGTTTTTTTGGCACCTTTACGCCGCATAGGTGGGTCGTTTTCATCCTGATGTTTTTTTTAAGTGTTAAAGTGTTACAAAAAATTCGAAAAAATTCATGGAGGTAATTCAAACCTTCAATTTGAAGTATCAATCATAAAATTATAAACAATTTAATTTTTTTTACATAATTTGTATTTAAAAAATGGAGCAACTACAACTACAACTAGTAAAATCATTTTTTACTCAAAAAATCATAACTTTAAGACAAATAAAGATATCAAAATGAATAAAAAAGGAAATTGAAGAGGAAAAACGTGCCTTTCATAAAAAAAATATTACGTGCAATTATTTTGAAATAAAGTGCTTAAGTGTTCGCCGCAAACCTCGTTTTTTCAAGAATTACATGTCTCCTGTGATGGCCGGAGGGGGACTGGCGCCTTGAAACTCAGGCGGGTTCTCGGGGAGCATAACTTTTTTTACGGATGCGCAGTGGTGCCCTCTCTACCCGTTTTAAAAAGTTACAACATTTGATTTTCGCCCAGACGAAAACGACCCACCTATGCGGACGAAGGGATAAATTTGAAAAGAAGGAAGAGAGAAGAATTCGAGAAAAAAGTAATAAAAATAAATAAATAAAAAATACATTGTCAAAATTATAAAAATTGAAATTTACCATTACAACATTTTACAATAATACATAATGAAGATTATAACTTATAACTTTGCACTTTGCACCTATGAATTTTTACTATGGCAAATGATAAAACATTTTTAGGAAAGTTTTAAATATTACTATGTTGTACTATAATTTTTCTATAAACAATTACAACATTTTACAATAATACATAACGAAGATTATAACTTTGCACCTACAAATTTTTACTATGGCAAATGATTAAACATTTTAGGTAAGTTTTAAATTTTACTATGTTGTACTATAATTTATTCTATAATGTCATGATGGTCCACCAATAATACAAAAAACAGTAAAATAAATTTAAAATTGTATTATAAATTAACATAAATTTTCTCCGTGCATAATATCTGCGTATTTAGGGAGCATATAATTTAATTCTTTTTCAAAAGATTATTATTAAATTTTTGTCATATTAAGTGTAGATTTAGTACTTGTTAAATGCATAAATAAATATTAATTATAAAATTTAATAAAAATAAACAAGTTTTAATAAGAGGATATGTACTTTGTCATTCTTGCGCGCACGTAGAGACGGACTCGCTCGCTCTCTTCTCTCAGAGAGGGAGGAGGTCTCGCACAGCGAAACTCGTACACAACACACTCGTGGCGAACGTTCAACGATCGCTCGTACTACGTCCGTACGCGCGTCGAGGCTTCGGGCGCTTAACCGCGTCGTAGCCGCCGTACGCGAGGGGCGCAAGCAGTATGTCGGTAATAATAAAACTTTTTGAAGAATAGTAACTTATTAAAAAAGTAAAAAATAATAAAAAATAGTAAAAAAATAGTAAAATATAGTAAAAGAATTAAATCATATGCTCTCTAAATACGCAGGTAAATTTATTATGCACTTATACAATGTTATAATATATAATATAATGTTTCAATATCCAAAATAATTTTAATGAAATTTTTATTAATTTTTGATAAAATTTATGGCGTCATTAAGAACCGGTTAACTGCATGTAACTAGATACTTCTACAACTTTGCCAACCCTGCTTTTCACCCCTGCGCGGCTTGTATTATACGTGAACGAGTGAGAGCGCGAGCTGCGCGAGTGGAGATAGTGAGCGCAGCGAATACGCAGTTCGATAACGTAACATTTTCGAGACCTTGTTTGGGATAGGGTGGAATGTGATGAAAAGAGAAAGAATGAATAATCGCGCTGACAACATGGCGACGACCAGGGGCGCCATTACGTTTTTTCGAAAGCTCTGGTCACCTTGGTGACCGAGCGGAGGGGGGAGGGCAAGTTAAACTAAAGTGAAAGGTAAAATTGAACAAACTCAACAAACGATAAATAAAAACAATTACACACAATTTATTTCTTATAAGTAATGGCAAATGTTTGTATTCTTAAGTTATGCTAATAAAAATATATTTAATAATACGTGGGTCGGTATGAAAGTAATGTCAACCTCCTAATTTTGTTTCTTTCAAATCTGGTGCCATAGAAAATGTTGCATTTCGACGAGTTATTATTTGAATATCTAGAATCTCTATCGTTATCGTCTATACCTGAATCTTTTGTTACCAAAACCAAATCGCTTTTATTATTATTGTAATTGCTCGGGGGGCGGTGGAGCCGTCCCCGGATTTGCGATAAGCGTGACTCGAAGGACCAGGGGAGGTGTGTAATGCCTCCCCAAAGCGAATAGAAAGCGAGAATCGATGTAAAAGGCATGCGACTCACCGTTCGGGATGCCGTCGTCTCCTCGAGGATCCGTCTCGTGCAAGCTCGTGGTGGCACGTGCAGCAAGGCAGCGGGCAAAGTCAGGCAGCAAGCAAATAGCGGGCAAGCAAGGCAGGCAGCAAAGCAAGCAAGCACGGAAGGCCGTCGATCTGGCGAACCTTCTGGATCTCGGAATCCGACGGTATAGCGTAGTGCGTGTGCACCCCGAGACGTGTTAAACGAAGGACTTCTTGTGAGAGAGTGTTCGTGCTCCGGCGCTGTAAGTGTCGGGAGCGGGAGTACTTGCTCTTCGTTAGACGGGTGCCCTCGTGGGGTGAACGAGGGCAGCACCGATTGGTGAGTCGCGGAAACATCGATTACGCGTGTCGATCGCGATCCGCCGACGTTTCGCGCGAGTCCCGAAATACGTTAAACGAGAGATAATCAAAATAGTATGTACATAACTAAACTAAGGAGAACTATATATACAATTTGGCGAGCGCCAAACATACCGCCCACCAAAATACAACGTGTTGTATTTTAAAATTTAAACGGTGACAGTCGCCTGTGGAACGGTGCCCATTGGTAGGGGGCACAATTTCACAAAGGGACGCACGACCGAGCCATCCGCCACCCGCACCGTGGCGACACGTGAGACGCCATCGCTACCCGGGTGTAGCGCCTCCACGCGTCCACGTTTCCAACGTAACGGGGACATGTTGGCGTCCTTGATGAGGACCAGCGAGCCGACAGCGATCTGATTCACTGAGTTCAACCATTTGGGACGCTGTTGGAGCGTGTTGAGATACTCCTGGTGCCAGCGTTTCCAGAAGTCCTGGTGGATTCGCTGAATGAGCTGCCATCGACTCAGACGATTAACAGGCACGGGAGTCACGTCGTGCGTGGGAACGGATACCAGGGGCTCCATGGTAAGGAAATGCCCCGGGGATAGGACCTCGAGGTCTGACGGATCGGTACTCACGGGGCAGAGGGGACGAGAGTTCAAGACGGCCTCGATTTGTGCGAGAACCGTAGTAAACTCCTCGATCGTCAAGACTTGGTCGCCCACCACTCGTCGCAGGTGGGTTTTGAAAGACCGGACGCCCGACTCCCAGAGGCCCCCGAAGTGGGGCGCTGAGGGAGGATTGAATGTCCACTTGATTCTCTCTCGCTCCGCCGCGAGGCTCATGTGAGTCTCGAGTTCGCGCGCGGCCCCCACGAAATTAGTGCCGCAGTCGCTATAAAGGAGCGAGCAGCGTCCGCGTCGCGCCACGAATCGTTGCAACGCAGCTAGGAATGAATCCGTAGACAACGAAAGTACTACCTCCAGGTGAATAGCTTTGATTGCGAAGCAGACGAACAAACAGACATATGCTTTGAAGGAGGAGACTCCGCGGGCTCGACGGGTGACCAACGAGAATGGTCCCGCGAAATCGACTCCTGTAATCGAGAATGGCTTGACCTGACTGACTCGCTCAGCCGGCAGGGTCGCCATGAAAGGTGGAGTAGCGCGAGGATTGTCTCGGAAACACTTATGGCATCGCGAAAGCACACGTCGAATTGCGCGGTGTACTCCGAGAATCCAAAACCTGCGAGCCAATAAGTACTGCATCGCGCGTCTACCCGGGTGGAGGTGAGCGTAGTGCATCTGCTCGATCACGAGCTCCGTGAGTCGATGTTTGCTAGGTAGGAGTGCGGGGTGCTTGTTCTCGAACGGCAGCGCTGACTGCACGAGTCGACCGCCCACCCTGAGGACGCCCGAGGGATCGAGAAAGGGAGCGAGCTTGAGAAGAGGCTTAGGAATCCCCTTCCCGACCCTAAGCCGGTCTATTTCCTCTCGGAATGCATCCGCTTGCACTAATTTTACTATGATCAGTAGTGCGGAATGCAGCTCGAGCTGATCAATGGCCAAGGACGCGTGAGTCGACTTGACGCGAAACCTATTTACAAAGCGAAAGATATACGCGATTATTCGACAGATTTTGTCTAACGACGAGAATTTATCCAATAACGTATAAACCACGTCGGGTGAATCGAGCGCGACAAGAACCGCGATTCGTTCCTCCTCCGTAGGAAGAATATCTAAACGAGAGGTAGGTTCATTTTGGGGCTCGAAGTGCACGAGCCATTCGGGGCCCGTCCACCACATCGTATTAGCTACCAGATCTCGGGGATAAAGTCCGCGGGAGCAATGATCCGCCGGATTGGATTCCGTATTGACGTGGCCCCAAGCAGAGACCGGAAGTTTCTCTTGAATAAGAGCGACACGGTTGCGAACAAATGTCTTCCACTTGTGTGGAGACGAGCGAATCCACGCAAGAGCCACCTCGGAATCCGACCACGCGTTTTCGGCGTCGATCTCGAGGTGTCTTTTGAGGACTTGACGCACGTAAGTGATGAGTCTAGAGAGTAGCAAAGCTGCACAGAGCTCTAAACGTGGAATAGAGACGGACCGGAGCGGTGCCACTTTAGATCTCGCGCAGAGCAAACGAACGACTACACCATCCCGGGTGACAAAACGTAAATAAATCACGGCCCCGTAGCCCAGTTCACTGGCATCACAAAAGCCATGCAGTTCACGGCGAATGACATTGCGTGTGTCAAACGTGCGAGGAATGCGTAGGGAAGCGAGCTCGTCGATTTCCGCCTGGAAACGATCCCAATCGCGACAGATATCGGTCGGAGGCTCGTCGTCCCATTCCAGCTTGAGCTTCCACAAGCGCTGGATGA
The DNA here is from genome assembly GCA_030770255.1 of Temnothorax ravouxi. Lineage (NCBI taxonomy): Eukaryota > Metazoa > Arthropoda > Insecta > Hymenoptera > Formicidae > Temnothorax > Temnothorax ravouxi. The sequence goes on from JASTWP010001374.1 coordinate 11,204, forward strand.
GACATTTCGCGCTGAACGTGAGTGGAGCCAGCAATCCCAGGGGGTCGTAGATACGCGCCACCTCCGAGAGTATAGTACGTTTAGTGCACTTGCGGTCCAACGGATTGACATGAAATCCGAAACTATCGGATTGTGAGTGCCATCGTAGGCCTAAGGTTTTAACGGAATGATCCTCGCTCGATTCAAACGACAACATTGTTTGATTGCATAACTGAGGGTCGAGCCCATCCAACGCGGCGGGATGGCTGCTCGCCCATTTTCTAAGCTCGAAGCCGGCGCGGCGGAGTAGCGATAGCAGCTGGTCACGAAGTGCGCGAGCCTGCTCCACGGTACGAACGCTAATCACGACATCGTCGACGTAAAGAGCCTCGAGTAAAGCGGCGTAGGCCAAGGGATATTCTGTCCGATATAGAATCGCGAGCTGGAGTAAGCAGTAGATCGCCAGGAACGGTGAGCTAGTTACGCCGAAGGTAACCGTCTGGAGGATATAATCCAAGATAGGATCTGACTCTGAAAAACGCCAGACAATGCGTTGGTAGTCGCATTGCGCTGGGTTTATCCAGATCTGGCGGAACATCTGCTTCACATCCGCGGTGAGGGCCACCGGTTCGGCGCGAAATCTAATTAAGATTGCGAGCAAGTCTTGCTGCAATTTCGGGCCGCTAAGCAACGTGTCGTTCAGCGACAGTCCGTTAGCGCATCGCGACGAAGCGTTGAAAACTACCCGCAGCTTTGTGGTAGTGCTATCGAGTTTGTACACGCCGTGATGCGGCAAATAATAAACTTGTCCATCCGCCGGGAATGGATTACGTAGCAATTTCATATGACCGCTGTCGAGATAGTCTTGCATGAACTCGTTATAACTGACGCGAAACTCAGGGTTAGATCGGAATCGGCGCTCGAGCGCACGGAGACGACTTACGGCGATGGAACGCGAGTCGACGAATGTAGGAGGATCTGTCGCGAATGGATACGAAACCACGAACCGACCCGAGGAATCCCGATACGTGGTCCTAGCGAAGAAATCCGTACAACGGCGATCGTCCTCCGAGCACGAAGTGTCGTCCGGCACCTCTTCTAATTGCCAAAAGCGGCCGATTGAGGTCTCGATCGACTCGAGTGTAGTCGCGAACGAACGCAGGGGTGCGGCTTGCACCGAAGATACCGCACCAGTGAGTACCCAACCGAAAATCGTATTGAAAGCGTCGGGTTCTCCCTTCCCTCCCTTACGACGACCGTCACGCAGTAGGGATACAAACCACTCTGCTCCCAACAAAATGTCAATATTACCGGGCAAGCAATACTCGGGATCCGCGAGCGTCAATCCCTTCAAATGAGTCCACGATTGGACTTCAATCCTTTCGTTAGGCAACGGCGAGGTGATGCGAGGGAGGACCGTAGCTTCGATTGAGAATCGAGTATCGTCTTGACCGCGCGCACGAATTACGAAAGAGGTAAGGCCCCTCGTTGTGGCCGCCTTAGCCTCATTTACTGCGAATACGGTCGCGCTGTGTCGCGTTCGACGGAAGCCGCCTCTCCGAAGGCAGCCTTCTGTAACAAAATTAGCCTGACTCGCGCTATCCAATAGCACACGGACAGGTAACGCGTTGCCGTGGGCGTCTATCACCTCAGCTCGTACGGTGGATAATAGCACGACCCTATCGGCTCGACTCGTCATTGTGACGATCGGTTTTTCCTCCGATTGAGGAGCGTCCGCGAGGTCCTGCGCGACAGGAGTCGCGGTCACGGGTTCGGTCGTAGAGTTAGAGTCCGAGCTCCGCTCGTGATGCAAGAGCGTATGATGCTTCGCGCCGCATGTTCGACACGTCCACGCGGAAGGACAGTTCTTCATTCCGTGCCCCGATCGCAGGCAGTTAAGGCACAGTTTCGAATCGCGCGCCTGGGACTGTCTCTCCCTCGGCGAGAGTTTTAGGAATCGCGGGCACTTTGAGATGTAGTGCTGTTCCTTGCAAATCGGGCAGTCGGCCGTATGAGTAACGAACGACGAGACCGACCTAGGCTTAGGTTTGATCGATGTAGTGGACGGGCCCGCGGCGGCCTCCAGAACCTTACAATGTTCTGACAGAAACTGCGTGAGTTGAGCATATCGCGGTATTTCCTCAGCCCGGTGAGCAGATTCGAATTTTTCCCGAAGGGAACGCGGAAGCCTGTCCAACAAGAATGTCAGCAGAACAAAATCCCACGAATCTGTCGGGAATTTCATCAGAGAGAGCGCGCGCGTATTCTCGGTAAACGCGTCTAACAATTTTTGGAGAGCCTCGGCCGACTCCGTCTTCAGCGGTGTTGCCTCAAACATGGAGCGTAAATGATAGTCCGCAAGCTTCCTTTTGTTCCGATATCGAGCGAGGAGCGCGTCGTAAGCAATCGGATAGTACTCCGCGGCGAACGGCAAGTTTTTAATTACGTTGAGGGCTTCGTCCTTCAGCGATGCCAACAGATATTGGTATTTCTCGATCGCGGAAATCTGCCGGTTATCATGTATCGACGTATTAAAAAACGCGATGAAAGAAGGCCATAACGATAGATCGCCCGAGAACTGCGGAAGCGAGATCTTCGGCAATTTGATAGCCGAGGTCTGGCCCGAGGGCTGCGTCTGTGCGGTTCCGTGCGGCGCGCCGGTGACCACGTGGTACCGGCCCTTTACAGCGTAGTGCATCTTATCGAACTCGGCCCGAATCACGTCCTCGGCGTCGAAATCCGAGGTTTCCTGCACGATTTTCAGATGCGCACTCTCAAAATCATCCGCGAGTTTTGCCACGCTCGAGTAGCGGCCGAGGAAGTTTGCGCGCATTGCCGCGTCGGTTGCGGCTTGTAGGGAGAGATCATGGATCTCACGCATACGACGAATGCACAATTCACGACGAGGTTGTGCGTTCTTTGACATGGTGCAATTTAGCGACTAATAATTGCGAGAACTTGAATATCTTCACCGCGAAGAGGCGAAGGAGATAAGAGGAACGACCAGTACTTATTATAATAGAGAATTATAATAGCGTATACAAGTCAGAACGGTCGAAGGACAGCGAAATATTATTCTGAGTCGATGGCAGTTCGAACGATCCACACGGTGTACGAAAACAACGAGGCACAAAGACTCTGAATTCCGACGGCAAAAAAAAAGAGACAAACAATAGCGTCCGCCCGCCAAGGTGGCGAGTAACGTATGGCTCGTTTGAAATGTATGTGCGATGGCACGATGGAATATTCGCGAAGGAATATTCCTTAATTAGTATATTCAATCGTATTGCTAACTGGGCGACAATGACGATTTAATTATGTGCCGTCAATTCGACGGTCGAGCGATCAGCGATAATGGCGCACACGGCTCCGCGCGTGTATTCCCGTCGCGAGCGATCCTGCGATTGAGCGATCCTGCGGTCGAGAGATATCGTGGCCGGCGAGCTACTCCGATTATAAAGATGCAAAGGCGCGAGCGAATTAACTTCACGAAAGCATTCCACGTCTAGGGAAGCCTTGCGCGATAGCTCTTTAACGCATTTAACGAGGTACTCTAGCGAAAGGTCGGCGGTATTCAATGACGCGACCATCCGGCTCGAAGGACCAATGCTCGGGGGGCGGTAGAGCCGTCCCCGGATTTGCGATAAGCGTGACTCGAAGGACCAGGGGAGGTGTGTAATGCCTCCCCAAAGCGAATAGAAAGCGAGAATCGATGTAAAAGGCATGCGACTCACCGTTCGGGATGCCGTCGTCTCCTCGAGGATCCGTCTGGTGCAAGCTCGTGGTGGCACGTGCAGCAAGGCAGCGGGCAAAGTCAGGCAGCAAGCAAATAGCGGGCAAGCAAGGCAGGCAGCAAAGCAAGCAAGCACGGAAGGCCGTCGATCTGGCGAACCTTCTGGATCTCGGAATCCGACGGTATAACGTAGTGCGTGTGCACCCCGAGACGTGTTAAACGAAGGACTTCTTGTGAGAGAGTGTTCGTGCTCCGGCGCTGTAAGTGTCGGGAGCGGGAGTACTTGCTCTTCGTTAGACGGGTGCCCTCGTGGGGTGAACGAGGGCAGCACCGATTGGTGAGTCGCGGAAACATCGATTACGCGTGTCGATCGCGATCCGCCGACGTTTCGCGCGAGTCCCGAAATACGTTAAACGAGAGATAATCAAAATAGTATGTACATAACTAAACTAAGGAGAACTATATATACAATTTGGCGAGCGCCAAACAGTAATCATTGCATTTATTACTTTCCATGAGATCTGTTTAAACTTGACGGTTATGAGACTCTTTTGGAATATTTATAAAATCCGTAGACGCACCCTTCAATGGATCCATTTCTTAAAGAAACAGGAAATTATTTAAATTTTTTAACATTTTTTTATTTGAGTTAAATATTGAAAACAATGATAATAACCTTTTCTCGCCAGTAAATAATTAAAAATAAAACACACAAAAATAAAATAAAATCTCAAACAGCTAGTAGACTGAGCTTATATATGAGACTGACTGTGCAAATTGCAATTCATGTTACATTGGACAAGCTAAGAGGCATTTAAGAGACACGAAAAAGAACATCAGAGTGACATCAAAAAACAATCATTCGATTATCACCAAACATCGTCTCACCCATAATCATGATTTCAATTAGCTCAATTCGAAAGTTTTATATAAAGAGAGTCATTTCAAGAAAAGAAAGATCTCCTGAAATATTTTTTATCAAGAAATGCAAATGCACGGTAAACCTTTAGAAGGATACGGAGAATTTGCCTGCGATATATGATCGAGTTATTGAGGCCGCATAATATAAGTCTAAGTTCGGTTTGTTTTGCGGTACTTTTAGAACACGTCTTAATCTATTTATTCGTCATTGTGTTTGACATTTCTTATTATTGTGACTTTGATCATGGCACGGTACGGATATAGAGAATATGTTCAGTTTAATTTTCTTTACATTTTTAAAATTTTACATTTTTATTTTTTTGACGCACTAAACATGTAAGTTATCACGGTTTATTTTTGACATTTTACCCACCATTATATATATATCTGACATACTTTTCGTTTTTAGCTTTAGTCCAGTAGCTAGGTAAGTTTACTATGCAAAAGGTCGGGTAGTTTTGATTTTTGGATATGCTTTATATTTTGGGGTCCTAATAAAAAATCCAAGTTTTCGACCTTGGCGCACACTTGGACGCGCCGCCATCTTGAAAAAATGGAGCATAAAACCGGTTTTTTCGGAATATCTCCTTACCAGTAGGTATTTGGGCAAAAATAGTTATTATCAATTTTGTAGAAGATATAATTCCCTACAACTTTTGTCTGAAACATTTTTTCGTATATCTAATAGATAGTAAGCTACAGCACTGTAAAGTAGAGCAAATTATTAAAAATATCACAAAAGGCTCCGTTTTAAACATATTTTAAATAAAACTAATAAAAACAATAGAAACCTTTTATATTTTTTGTCGATTTGATGGTCCCGGTTTGTTGGTAACTATGTCCTCACAAACAATATAGCTTTCGGTGTTGTTTTGTGAGTCATAATTCTCGATCTCCTCGTGATTCTGCATAACGGAAAGCGTTTCTCCTTCTTCATTTTCACTGTCGATCAGAAGCTCTGGCACATTTTCACATTGTTTATTGCAAAATCCACATATAATGGAGCACTTTAATCCAGCTTTCCTGCAGCCACATGTTCCTTTACATCCTTTTTTGCAATTGCATGATATTACATTGAGCAAGGCCTGAGGAGCTGGATCTTTTGTAGTTTTTACAGGAGTGAGCCCATTATTACTACGTTTCCAGCCCCACTCCTGTGGCACAGGGGAGACTGACGCCAAAGAAAAATATACGTTTGTCCGCAGTCTCATCGTTTTCAATTGTTTATTTAATTGTTTTCAGCTACGTGAGCAGCTGAAGGTGAGTTCCAAAAACCGCTCATCAACAATGCCTCGGACTAGAATAAAACTTGAAACATTCGTAGGCTGAAAATATTTTTCGTATATTTATTCTATTTAATTATAAATAAATAGTAATTAATTTATATGTTTAAATTGGCGCGCAGTATTTATTGGAAAGTATTAAAAATTCACACAAAAAATTATTTTGCGAGAAAAATCATCACATGCCTCGGTGATCGAATTAATAAAATATGCTTAAAAAGGAGTCTTTTGTGAAATTTTTAATAATTTGTTTCACTTTACAGTGCTGTAGCTCGCTATCTATTACATATACAAAAAAATGTTTCAGACAAAAGTTGTAGGGAATTATATCTTCTATAAAATTGATAATAACTATTTTTGCCTTAAAACGTACTGGTAAGAAGATATTCCGAAAAACCGGTTTTGTACTCCATTTTTTCAAGATGGCGGCGCGCCCGGGAGTGCGCCAAGGTCGAAAACTTGGATTTTTCATTAGGACCCTAAAATATAAAACATATCCGAAAATCAGAACTACCCGACCTTTTGTAGGGCAAGACCTATTTTTTTTCCCCTGCTACTGGGCTATTGGCGTTCGCACGATGTAGTTAGAATACAATGTCTAGCGACGCATGATGTTTAATTGTTACGAGATTATGGTTGAAACGTCGTAAGTTTAATAAATGAGATTTGGCCAATCAAGTCGGTTAATTTTTGATTTTATTTTTAAATATTGAAGTATATATAATGGTTCAATAAATTTTAATTAAAGTATAAAATTGTAGTGAATATATCATGAAATTAGTCGATATATCATGAACTATATCATAAATTAGTCTTTTAAAAATTAATTTTATCCTATTCTACAATTAAACGTACTTTCTTTCGGTCACATTTCGTCAAGCTTTGATTCATTTCTGTTTTATCATGTATATTTACTGTAAACGTTTACTAAAACTCTCATATCCATTCGCATTTCACTTACAATTCTTATAAAATGATCCAATGGTTTCACTAAATGATTTGAAATAGTTTAAAATTACTAGAAATGTTTTGATAATTTTTTTATATGCAAAATTGATATAAATGTTAAAGAATAAATTCTTAAATTTTTAATATTTGTTAAATATGGTTTGCAGACGCAGCAAGTTACAATCGGTCAACATCGTCTTCAGACAAATTGCGTACGAAGTATGGTCATGGTCTTGTTAGAGCAACAAAACTTAGGTAAGTAATGTCAATTCTATCGCTTATTTGATATACCGTGTAAAAAGAGAGTTGGATATAACTGAACGATTCCGATTGGAATCCATTCCGAAAAGTTTCATGAGTTACGCTCGAAATAAAGAAGCAAAGCGAGCAAAGAGCCGACCGCGCAAAAGGTCGCATTACTCATCTTTATTTTAAATTACTTTATTACTTTAAAATCGTTTCTTACTCAAATCGAAATATTATTGAGAGAAGAATTATTGTTTCAGGCAATGTCCTGATACGGGTTTACGATACAACGCGGAGAGTACGCAACTAGCCTATTCATCGAAATACAGAAACGAAATACATATTCGGCGTCTGTTAATTCTGTACCGCTAGGTATATTAAATGTTATTGTCTGCAGGTAAGTAATTAAATATTGCGGGGGGGGGCGAGACCGTTGACACACGTGGGTGCTCGACTTTGTTTTTTATTTTCGCGTACGCGCGCGCCGCGCCGCGCGGTATTTACATAAACGGTCGCCGCGTATTCTTTTAATTCACGTTTCGATACTCGAACCGACATCGACAGGTAGCCGAGCGAGTGGCTCCGTGCGTAGCGCTATTATCGTAAGATGTGCCGCGATAAGTGTTACAATGAAATCACAAAGAGATGCGGCATTCTCTATTAACCGTCGAATTGTGTCGAACCGCCTGATTTCGGCCGTCGGTGATTCACGAACGTAACGTTAATCCGGCTGATTGTTGTGCGGTACGCGCCTCGCGCGGTTTACAAGAAAACAGTAATCGGAGTGAGGTGAATACAGAATTAATGTACGCCACTATAAATTTTTTATATTTCGATGAATGGACTATCGCACACGGGAGTGAGAAGACGATCGGAGTGCTGGACTAATGTTTCGTCGCGATTTATTTAACCAACGGACGACGACGTGACTCGAGCGTATATAGGCCAGTCAAATTAGACCAAAAAAAGGCTTGTGGTATGAAAGTGATGCGAACTTTTTTATTCCTTTTTAGGCGTGTTGGGGGTGTTTAGAAAAGCTTATTTTTGAGTTGTCGTATCATGAGACCCAGAGCTTTTTGAGGGGGGGAGGGAAAACCAAAATTTTCGCGGTTTTTTGCATTTATCTCGTTTCGATTAATAGATAGCACTTTTTTGCTCGTGAGAAAGTTGTAGGGCTTGAAAAAACGAAGAAAATGAGCGGTGACTCGTTCCGATTCGTCAAAAATTGAGCCCCCCCTGGGCGAGCCTCCAAAAATTGAGGACCCCAAAAACTCAATTAATTTTGATGTAATGTGCGGCAAATGGTAGGTATTTTCATCCTCTACAAGTTTTATAGTAGTCATTTTTCGATTGCATTTATCAGAAAAGAGACAGAAGCGAAAAACGCGCCTCGAGTTCCGAACGCTCGGCTCGACACGCGCGACTTCCGGAGGCTCCCCTGGGCTCAATTTTTGACGAATCGGAACGAGTCACCGCTCATTTTCTTTGTTTTTTCAAGCCCTATAACTTTCTCACGAGCGAAAAAGTGCTATCTATTAATCGAAACGAGATAAATGCAAAAAACCGCGAAAATTTTGGTTTTCCCTCCCCCCCCTCAAAAAGCTCTGGGTCTCCTGATACGACAACTCAAAAATAAGCTTTTCTAAACACCCCCAACACGCCTAAAAAGGAATAAAAAAGTTCGCATCATTTTCATATCAGAATGTCTAATTTGACTGGCCTAATATGTTTTCGGACGGGTCGCTCGTTTCAATTCGGCCAGTGATTCGACTCGCGTTGTATCCGCGCGGCGTCGGTCGGTATTAAGTTGGCTGCGTTCAGCAAAGAAAGCAGCTCAGTGCTCGGTCAGTTCGGTGTGAAACTTGTGGAAGTGCGCTGTAGTACATACGTCGATCGTTTCATCTCGGGAGTTTCTAAAGTGTCGCGATCATATTATAACAGTTACTTTGCTCTCGATCGCGAATATCGGACAGTGACTCTGTGAGTGGCCTGTGCAACGGAAGGCGAGGAGGAGGAGGAGGAGGAAAAGAAGAAGGCGGTCTGACGTCCTGAGAGGAGAAGGAGGTCTGGCAAAGACATCGGGTCCCGGCGGAACAACCTTGGGGTAAATATCATTTCTTCGTAAATTTTAAGTATTAGTTAACAGAGGGCTGCGGATAATTTGCTCCTCTCTCTACTTATCATGCAGTAGAGGTAATAAGGGAACAGAGATCCTAATCCAAGGAATCTTGCAAATTTTGTTGTTAATTTTGTCGAATGTATTTACGTTCGAGAATATTAGCTTCATCATCGGCTTAATTGTAATATAAGGTAAAACTGAAGGAGAGCTCCCTCCTCACCGATTTCGATGAAATTAGGCTTAATCGATTCGTTTTTGCACAAAACGAATGAATCTGGCAGAAAAAAGCCCCGCTCGGCCTCGCGACGCGAGATATTAACTGTTAAAGTTGACGACTATCAGGTTATGAGACCTGTCATACCGACGCGATGTAGCGACTACGAACATGCCCTGCGGCCACATGCACATGCTCCGTAGCCGCACGCGCATGCAAAAAGGTCACGTGACAACTGTTTGGTTGGTAAGTCAGAAATGTAACTCGAAATGATATTCTTTCGGCGTATAGATTAGTGACGCTTTAAAAGTATTTAAGTGTTTAAAGTGCGTCAACTAACCTACGTAGATTTATAGTAACGCGCTTTAAAAGTATTTAACTGTTTAATGATTTTCGTTAAAGCAGGGCACACGCACACACGCGTGTGTATGTCCTGCTTTATAGAAGTTGTGATTATCCTTAAAGCAGGGCACACACACGTGTGTATATACCCTGCTTTATAGAAGTTGTCGCATTTTCGTTAAAGCAGGGCACACACACGTGTGTATACCCTGCTTTATAGAAGTTGTGATTTTCGTTAAAGCAGGGCACACACACACGTTTGTATGCTCTGCTTTATAGAAGTTGTGATTTTCGTTAAAGCAGGGCATATATACACGCGTGTGTGTGTGCCCTGCTTTAACAAAAATCACAACTTCTATAAAGCAGGGTATACACACGTGTGTGTGCCCTGCTTTAACGAAAATCACAACTTCTATAAAGCAGGGTATACACACGTGTGTGTGCCCTGCTTTATAGAAGTTGTGATTTTTCTTAAAGCAGAGCACACACACGTGTGTATGTCCTGCTTTATAGAAGTTGTGATTTTCGTTAAAGCAGGGCACACACACACACACGTGTGTATGTTCTGCTTTATAGAAGTTATGATTTTCGTTAAAGCAGGGTACACACATGTGTGTATGCCCTGCTTTAACGTAAAAGTTAATATCGTGCAACAAATCTTCGGATACTGCATTTAGATATGAAAAATTGACAAGGATCATTCTATTGTGATCTTTTAGATTTTTATCTCAAAACATTTTTCGGATAAATTTAGGCCATGTTTTTGCATCGCCAACAACATCCTGAACCACTAATATAGCATAAATATTTTGGAATTGCACAGAACAATATATTATGTCATTGAGGTTGAGCGCTCAAGTACCGTGACCACGGGACATGCGCATGTGGTCGCGGAGTATGTCCGTAGTCGCTACATCGCGTCGGTATGACAGGTCTCATAACCTGATAGTCGTCAACTTTAACAGTTAATATCTCGCGTAGCGAGGCCGAGCGGGGCTTTTTTCTGCCAGATTCATTCGTTTTGTGCAAAAACGTATCGATTAAGCCTAATTTCATTGAAATCGGTGAGGAGGGAGCTCTCCTTCAGTTTTACCTAATATAATTTTCACAACCGACAATCAGGGTTTATTTGTGATCCGGAAAGAGCCCAATTAAGAAACACTTTAACTACATTGCAGCAACGTTGTAACGTTAAAGCAATATGGTTAAATTTGTTTTTGACGTTTCTTACTTGCTGGGAGATTAACGCTTTCAGTTTCGGAATTATCGATGTCTGCTGTTGAATCGCCTTTATTCACTATATATGATCTCGTAATCAGTTCGCATGTTAATATAACGTCGCTGTTTTGAATTTGCTGCGATAAGCTGACAAATTAGTTAAATTAGCTTGTTGCAATCAAATGGCGCTCTTTTCAACGCCATTAAACTCGGATTTCAGCTTCCACCCAATTCAGCATTTCAATTTTTTTATATATAGGGGCACAAATTCAAAAAGCGGTACGTCAATATGCGAAACCAATTTTAGAGAGATTATATATACTGAATAGAGGGGAAGGGAAGGTACGTTATTAAACGCATTCACTTTTTACTCCTTACATCCATCTATCCACTCCATATGCGCGCGCGCACACGTACACACATAAGTTTCGAGCACGGTCGTGAATACAGGTCCGGAAACTCGTCCGTTTTTTTGGTGGTGGGGGTGACTCGCTTAATGACGATATTTTCATAGGTTTGCCATGTGACCGCGCGCGTCGCTGCGTTGCAAGGATTTTTTATCACGCATACGCGTTGTCCACTAATCCGTTTCACCGTAAAGGCTCCCACACAATGAAAAATATAAGAAACAAGGAACAGATATTAGCGATTAAAAATAAGAAATCAGGAATAATATTAATCGCTAATATCTGTTCCTTGTTCCTTATATTTTTCATTGCGGAGGCCTTAAACAATACAATATTTTTATAATAAATGTAAGATAAGAAATAATATATGCAAAAAGCAGCGAGTTTTGTAAATAAGTTGGCTCAATCAACGTTTTAAATGAGTTCAAATGTGGATGAGTGGTAGCAAGAGATCCGCTTTGTAGTCTTACCGTTTTTAGTTCAATTCTGATTAGTTTTTTTTTACAATTATTTTACGAAAGAAAATAAAAACCTTATTATACTTAAGTCCCCTTTTTGCAATAACATCCATAAATAAAATAAAATACATCTTTTATATGTCAAAAAGCTCATCGTACACCGTATGATTAATATGATTAAAGCAAGGAACTGAATTAATTCGATTTTTCTACAAATACGTCGTTAACTAAATTCGTTAAAAAATTCCAAGCGTTAAGCATTAAATCCACGCGTGTATTGTTTAAATAATTATTTTATTTTTGTTTATTTACATTTTAATTTCTATTTTACTTAACCATTAAGAATCCTTGTACGTTTACGACAAAATCAAAATTACTTTTGAACTTCAATCTCTGAGGACGGTTATTCAAGTCCATACTAAAGTCTATATATTTTCGTCTTTAGCTCGGTGAATGCATTCGCTAATCTTTTATTGTGCTACTTGGGGATCTGTTTGACTGGATACAATATTCTGTACAAGTTGCTGATATTGTTCTTGATAGCAATATATGAGATGGTAAAGAGGCGTACTGGCGTTCGAGATCATCTAAATACATTTGATGTGACAAAATAAGACTTATCAGCAACTGAAAGAAAGAATTCAATATTTCAAAATTTGCTGTATTCTAAAAGGTACTATGCTCATAAGCTATCGCGGATATCCATTTTTTACGCAATTCGTCACGTTTTGGCACTTTAAAAACTGAACAATTTACTTTCAGACTTTTGCACCCAGTCTTGCAATTAGGCACGATACAATATTTCGTTAATTTCATTGTCAATTTAATCACTTTCTAGGACTTCGTACTTTCGTTACATTCAATATGTCAATATGTAATATGTTATATAACATATGACATTTGCCATATGTCATATGTTATATGTTATATGTCAATATATTTAATATGTATTTGCGTTATTTAAAAAATCTCTAACCTCCAGCGCTCCAGGTGGTGATAATGTCAACTACATAAAATGACTTCACTAAGCGAGTCACCCCCCACTACTAGAGTTTCCAGACCTGTATTCACGACCGTGGTTTCGAGTTATAATGTACTGCGAAAATGATGAGTCACGGGGTCTCGTCTGATTGAAATATGTATTATACAGACGCACGCACATGCTCGCTCAACGAAACGTAAATTCGATTGTGCAACCTTCTAGTAGGCCCTAACGGTTTGGGCAATATCAAGGGGCTGCGCGCAATGAAAGGAATAATAGAGAAGGGAACAGTTTTTAATTTTAACACATGTATGATAGTTGTGCATTGTCCACGTGGCATACAGCATATAGAATAAAATTTCATCAATGTTTCTTAGCACTATTTATAAAATATCCTGCAAAAAAATTGTGACGCATCATATGTAGGCCAGACGAAGAGGCAATTAAAAACGCGAATTTCAGAGCATCGTAACCACATCCACAGAAATACCACGACACAATCTGTTATCACGGAACACAGATTAAATTTGGATCACGAATTTGATTGGGAGAACGTGGAAATTCTTGATAAAGAGAGATATTTATCCAGAAGATCAGTCTCGGAAATGACCCATATTAAATTACAGAGAAATAGTATTAATTTACAGGATAACACCGAATTTTTACACCACGCATATATAGCCGTTTTAAATAAATTGTAAACTATGCCCATGAATTGCTTCTTACTGGTTAAGGGTCGACAGGAGTAACACTACCGACCTCTGTCGGGTTGCTTAGCTGCGAGTCTGTATTTTATTTATTATAAATTTTTTAAGAGCCAAAATGGAAAATCCGGCTATGTACCAGCTTGCGGCTGATCTTACTGATTAAAACGAGCATAAGTTTAATGAGATTCGTTAATTAATTTGGCTAAACTTTGGGATAAGCCGTTCCTAAGCAGCTTTGCAGCTCTAAGCAAGCCTGCAAAGCTGCTTAGGAACGGCTTATCCCAAAGTTTAGCCAAATTAATTAACGAATCTCATTAAACTTATGCTCGTTTTAATCAGTAAGATCAGCCGCAAGCTGGTACATAGCCGGATTTTCCATTTTGGCTCTTAAAAAATTTATAATAAATAAAATACGGACTCGCAGCTAAGCAACCCGACAGAGGTCGGTAGTGTTACTCTTGTTGACCCTTAACTAAACTTGGTGACGCGTCGAGTTCTGGCGTTGTTATTGGTACTCTGGATTCGATATCATAACAATATATTATCTTATTGACACAACTTTCTATGTAAAACGTTATCGATGGCTTGACTTGTAACACGCTTCTTCTTTTCAAATCTTGTCATTTCATCGCTGTGTAACGTGCGGGTGCGGACGGGACGGATAAGTCCTTTCGTTACTTCTATTCTATACGGCTTCATGCCCCACATTCACTTTGACCTTTGGTGAGTCTATAAAGCTTTTTCACTATTATTTTATCTAATTTTTTATAAAAACTAGACACTACAGACGCGCGCTTTGCGCGCGCTATTTAGCTTTGACATTATGCTATTACTATTACACTATTAACCCTTGATACACACAACTGTCAAAATATACAATGACAGCTGCAAATGAAGTAAGCGCAGCAAGAGAACCAATCGGCATCGCGGAAAAGTGACAACAATATATACGACATGCCCTTTTTAGAAGAGGACTAGACATTACAGACGCGCGCGCTTCGCGCGCGCCATTTTAACATTATGCTATTACTATTACACTATTAATTTCTTGATACACACAACTGTCAAAATATACGATGACAGCTGCAAATGAAGTAAGCGCAGCGAGAGAACCAATCGGCATCGCGGAAAAGAGGCAACAATAATTTCGATACAAACGCAATTCACACAGTTAACACGCCTTTTTTAAAAGTCGACTAGACATTACAGACGCGCGCGCTTCGCGCGCGCCATTTAGCTTTAACATTATGCTATTACTATTACACTATTAACCCTTGATACACACAACTGTCAAAATATACGATGACAGCTGCAAATGAAGTAAGCGCAGCGAGAGAACCAATCGGCATCGCGGAAAAGAGGCAACAATAATTTCGATACAAACGCAATTCACTCAGTTAACACGCCTTTTTTAAAAGTGGACTAGAACAACACAGGCGCGCGCTACGCGCGCGCTATTATTTTGTTTCACGAATAGAACAACAGGCGCGCGCTACGCGCGCGCATTTATTTTATTTCACGAATATACAACCATACATTTTTTATATTTTTATTAGAAATAAAGAGGTAAGTCGCTAATATCGACATAGGTCCTCTAAAGCGACACCTTCTCATTTCTCGAAAACTAAACACCGTACTTTATTAATGCTGATGAGGACATAATTTACTTATATAATTAAAGAAGTAAAAATCTATACTTCATACATTTGATTTTTGTATATAAAATCTGCTAAAAACAAATCATTCAAAAGCAATTATTAAAAATAAAATTTACCCACTTTTACTAATTGTACAATTTAAATAATAGTAATTATATTATTGATAATATTAGATCATTTTACATGTTTGTAACGTCCTAAAATTATTTAAATTTATTTTTTTTAATTTTTTTTATAATGCAGTTTTATATTAAATATAAAATTGAGATGCAACGTAAACTGGCATACTTATTGATAAAAGATTATAAGGTAGTAAAAATCAAATAAAATAGAATAAAAAACACAGCACAAGAAGATCTTGCTGCGAAATTATGAGATAAATTTACTGGCATGCTGTCGGCATACTGCCAACATTTTGCTATGTGGGGTAAAGCAATTGTGAAGCAACACACAGTAACAAACTACGAAGGTAGAAAACGAAAGGTTTCGAGTTTAAATCCTGATCGGCTCTGTTAATTTTTCCGTTTACCTCTTTTGCTGTCCAAAATTTCCTTCCGTATCTTTCCTCCACCCTCACTACACTCCTTGTTTTCTCGTATATTTCCATAATCCTCTTTCCCAACCTCTCACTCACCCCTGGTTTTTTCAGACATCTTCCCAAAACCCTCCTGTCCACTGAATCAAACGCCGCCCTTGGATCTGCAAAAGCAGCCACTACCTTCTTTTTCCTCTTTAATCGCTTCCCTTCTTTTCTTCTCCTCACACAGCTTCTTGTATCGCTGTTTTTTCTACCTAACTGTCACTTTTCCTTTCTTCCTTTCTCCATTTCCTTAAGGAGGGAACCTCATGTAAACAGCACTTTTTTTAAGATTTCATTACAAAAAAGTGGAAGTGATTATTGAATTCAAATAAAATACATTGTAATATTTAAGTTTTAATGTACAAAAAAAAATTTTTTTGTTGGAAAAAGAAAACAAAATGGCCACGCTACAGCTGCTTAAAGTTGGCTCCTCGAGTTTGCGCCGGGGAACGCTCAAGTCCTTGTAATTATCTGAAATCAACGAATTAAATTTTTTTCATTAAAATAAGGTATTTTGTACTTCATGAACCTAAATTTAGCCAAAAAACCAAAAAATGAAAAATTGGGGACATTTAAAAAAATTTATTCAACTTTCTGTTTTAAACAAATCGTTAAAAACTATATTTATTATAATAATTTTAATATATTTTTAGGTTCATGAAGTATACGATACATATACAAATATCTGTACAAAGTTTCAAGTTGATCGGCCATTAACTTTTTGAGTTATATTCCCCGGCGCGAAAAAAAAGCGTTTTGAGAAAAACGCGTTTAAAGTTTTTGCTACCAAAAAGTTGTTCAAGAGTGACTTATATTTACCTAGGCTTAATCTGCGATGCCAGGGCCGTAAAGTAATCCTTCCTCTTCTAGAAAGACATCTAGTTGTGCTGCATTTTTCTCTTTTCGAGCAGTCCTGGCTTCTTTTGTCGCGTTTTGTGATCGTCGATCTTGCCTCTTTACTCGATCCTTATCATAAGTATCAGCAAATTTGTTGCACTTTAGGATTTGATTTGAGCTTTGAAACTTTGGAAATATACTATTCTTCAGATGGTACATAAATTTTTCAAGCCATAAAAAAATGCAAAAAAAATTTTACATGAGGCTCTTTCCTTAACATGAGCCCTTTCTCTTCCCTTCCTTACATTCCTCATTTCACTCCTTTCTCCCCACCCCTTTCTCCGCTCTTCTTGCCCTTTCCATTCACTTCCCTTAATACCTTCCCTATCCTCCTTTTCAGCCCCTGCCACTCCTCTTCCACTCCCCGTCCTGATATTGCTTATCCCCCGTCCTGAATTTGCACTCCTTTTATTAACTCTTTAAATTTTTTCCTGCCCTCCTCCGACCAATCTCTTCTCCCACTTTCGCCCTTTCCTCCCTTCCTTTTACCCAAACCGTCCTTCGCCCTTTCTACCCACGCCGTCACTGGCTGGTGGCCTGAGTCGACCTTCGCTTCCACCACTACCCGTTCTATTCTCTCCTTTGTCCTCCTGTCCTCCAACACGCAGTCAATCTCCGACTCCCCTCTCCTCCCTGTATACGTACATTCTCCCTCCTCATCTTCTCTAATTCCCCTGCTAAAAATTGCCCACCCATGCTCCTCCAAAAATCTACATAACTTTCTTTCCTTCTCGTTTACCTTGCCATCTTTCGTTCTTCTTTTCCCTTCTCCTCTCTCTTTCTCTCCTTTTTCTACGAATCTCCCCCCTGCCCCGTTCTTGCGTTCAAATCTCCCATATCAGCACCCTCACTCCCGTTTCTATCTCCTCCACCCATTACTTAGGTCTTCTAATTTCCTGTCCATATCTTATTTATATACACTCCTACTATGTTCCACCACTTTTTCCCTAACCTTACCTTTATTGATAGCATTCCTTCTTTATCTTTTTTCGTCCTTTCTTTTTCCATTTTGACCCCTACCCTCACCCCTACTATCATTCCTCCTACCGCCCATCATTTCCGATTCTTCCTCCCTGCTTCCTGCACTTCCCACACGTAACCTCTCGGCAGCCTTTCCTTTATCTTTTCTCATCCCTTACCATCCACCCACTTCTCACATAACACCATTACATTCTATTCCTTCAGTCCCTTCCAAAACTCTTTATCTTTATTTGTTAATCCCGCCACATTCCAAAAAGCCACCTTATATATTCTCCTCTCTCCTCTCCTCTCTCTCTCTCTCTCTCCTCTCTTCCTCCTTCCCCTTTTTCTCTACAAATTTTCTCTCTAATTCCTCCCTCTTATCCTTCTCATTCTCTATATATCCTTCTTTCATCAACCCGTTCCCTGCTCTTTCTTTTCTACTCAACCTACTTTTGCACTTCCTCTCTTTTGCTTTTCTCCCCTTTCCCTTGCCCTGCTTCCCAACACCTCCCTCTACTATTCCTAAGCACATCTCTTACCTTATCCCACACCCACAACTTCCCCTCTATCTATACCACTCCCTGCCCTATCCGTACCCTCTCCTTTTGCCTTCCATGCAACTTGATTTACCCTCCATTTTCTTCCCATGTCAAATCTTCCTCTTTCCAAGTACTTTTGTCTCTCAATTTCCACTTATTTCTTATTATTTTTTATTTCTCTTTCTCACTTCCTACTCTTCCTACTGCCATACCTCCCTTCTCTCTCCTTCCCGCATCTATTTTTCTAATCTCCTTTATCTTAATCTTTAAGCCTATCTCATTTAACACCTCCTCTACTTCCCCCTTTATTTCTCCCGCATTCTCTTTCACTCCTTTTATCAAAATATTTTTTTTTCTTTCTCCCCTCTCCTTCGCTTCACACCTCCTTTCCAGCCTTTCCACCCTCTCCTTTCAGACTTCTCCTTCCCCTCCTCCCTTTTCTCTTCTTCGCTTCCTTCTGCACCTTTTCCTCCATCACGATCTCCTCCCTTTAACTTTATTTGCATCCCCTCCAATTTTCGTTCCAAATCTTGTATTCTATTCTTAAACTCTTCTCTCTCTCTTCTCCATTTCTTCTCTCTTTTTTAGTTCGTTCCTTATCTTTTCAACTTCTTCTACTATTGCCTCCCTTTGCCTCTTCGCCACCTCTTTTAATTTCTCTCTCATTCCTCTTAACCCCTCCTTCAGCTCTTATCCTAATTCTCTCAACAATCTTTTCATATCTGTATCTTCCCCCCCTGGTGGCGTTCTCACTACCTTCCTGCTTTTCTTGAAAAGGTTCTTGCTCTCTTTCCCAACCACTTCTTCTTTCTTCTCTATTGTATCCCTCTTTCTCTTGAAAAGCTCGTCTATGTTCCCCGTACTACCGCGTCTCTCTTTCCCCAATTCTATGGCCGTACTGCTTCCCTACGTTATTCCCGAACTTCTCAGAATTCCCTAGCTTTTTATTCTAGCGCTCTATTATATACTCTTCCCCTTCTATGTCTGTCTCTCTAACCTCAACCTTCCTGTTTCTCTTCAGCTTCCACGGGCTCTCTCTCTGAACCCTCAGCACTTCCTCCACTCTCACACATTCTCTCTCCCTCACTGTGCTCGCTCCTCGCTTGCCACACACTCTCTCTCGCTCTACCTCTCACACTCGCACTCCGTTATTCGCTTACAAAATCTGTCGTCTCACATCTAACCAATCGGAAACGGAAGACCCACATTTATTATTCCATTATCCCTCTTTTTCTTTTCCTTCTTCTGTTCTTTCTAACTCTGCACTATCTCATCTTCTATCCTTCCACTTAGAATCTCCTTACACTTTCAATGTTTTCCACCGCCATCCTCCTTATTCCTCCCACTCCTATAATTTCCCTTATTTCTTCTCCTTATTTACTAAAAGATAAAATCTATTAGTACAATCTTACCTTCCCTTTTGCGTGTCCACATTTTTCTCTTATTTCCGGTCACATTCCGTTAAATAAATAAATTATTATTATTTTTAGATAATTAAATTAATATATGTAATTAATTTCTTTGAATCGACCGTGACTGGCAATAAATAACGTCTCTTCGATATGAACGTTGAAAAACTGTGAGCCAACTTGGTTTGTCAGATTCACACAGCACTTTTTTCGGATCAATCATCGAGGCATTATTAATTTCGACCATGGGTTTTGGTCAGTTGATGTAATTTCTAAATTAAATAGTTTTTAAAATTTTTTGCGAAAAATATTACCCCAGCCAGGGTTTGAACCTGGAACCTCCCGTATACCGTGCGGGTGTCGTGCCAATTCGACCACTGAGGCTGTGGTAATATTTATCGCAATAACAACTATATATAAGATGGAGCACCGATTCTTCAGTCGACGGTGTATAATTTCGATTCAAAGAAATTACTTGAGTGTTATTATACTGGCGAAAGAAATTTACTATTCTGTTTATTATACACCGTCGACTGAAGAATCGGTGCTCCATCTTATATATAGTTGTTATTGCGATAAATATTACCACAGCCTCAGTGGTCGAATTGGCACGACACCCGCACGGTATACGGGAGGTTCCAGGTTCAAACCCTGGCTGGGGTAATATTTTTCGCAAAAAATTTTAAAAACTATTTAATTTAGAAATTACATCAACTGACCAAAACCCATGGTCGAAATTAATAATGCCTCGATGATTGATCCGAAAAAAGTGCTGTGTGAATCTGACAAACCAAGTTGGCTCACAGTTTTTCAACGTTCATATCGAAGAGACGTTATTTATTGCCAGTCACGGTCGATTCAAAGAAATTACTTGAGTGTTATTATACTGGCGAAAGAAATTTACTATTCTGTTTATGTAATTAAATCAAATTGATTTAATTCTGGAGAGTTCCAGAGTTTTAATGTTCCAACAATAGCTGCTGTTTCAAGTCCGACAAAAAATTGGTGCGCAGTTAAATAAGTTAGAAAAATATATGTATACATACACACAAAAATTAATATTAGGCTGTCAAAAATCTAAGCTTGGACCGTATAGCATTTTATTCTAATTTGATTATATATATAGTAACGGTCTTATTTCTTTTATTATTATGATTATTTTGTTATTATTATTTTTTATAATCATTTTATTTTATTGTCCATTATAAGCATATTGTATATATGTATTTTTTTAATTTTTCCTAATATGCATATTTTTTTAAGTAACAAAAAAATGCATAATGTATAAATAAAATCTAATTAATATTTATTAATTTATGCAATCTAAATTCTCAAATCAATTTCAATCTGACAATACAAATTAAAATTAATAATGAAACAGAAACCACAATAAAATCATAAGTGCATTTCTGAAATATTTTTAAGCAAGATTAATATTTCTTTTTTTAGCTTTTTATAACATTAAATAAAATATTTATAATACCATAGGATTATATTAAACAAATAAATTATTAATTATTAATAAATAAAATCTATATTTTTAATGTAAAATACATAACTTTAGATTAGATTATGACATAAGAACTTGTACAGTTGAATCTTCTCCCATTTTTCCTGTTCCAGCCACGTCTCCATCAACCCCGACATCCCATTTTCTTACCCTTTCCCAAACCCTTCCTGTTTTCCCTTCACTCTCGCTACATTCCAAAAGCCTATCTTTAGGCTTCCTTCCTGTTCCTTCCCCTCCTCCTTTCTCCTGCATTCCTTTCTTTCCCCTCCCTTCTCTTTTACCCCTCTTTTACTTCTTTTTACTTTCCACACTCTACTCTCTCTGACTTCTTTCCTCCTTTCTCTCAGCCTCATCACACTCTCTTCCTCCCTACTCTCCCTCTCTTCCCTCTTCACTCCGCCCTCCCCTCCTAACGTTTCTCCTCCCTCCTCACTACCTTTTCTATTTCATTTTTCCGTCTTCCTCTCTTCTACTCTTTCCCTTCTATCCCTCCTTTCTTTGCTCCTCTCTCTCATTTCCCCTTCCATCTATCAGGACTTTTTTTTCCTCAGCCCAACTCCACCACTTCCCCTCTATCTAAATCTTTCCGTACTTTACCCAATCTCTTCTCCTATTCCTTCTCTCCTTCTCAGCTATCCTCTCCAGGCCTTATTGCATTTTTCTTTGATTCTGTCCTTCAAGGTCATGTCATTCTCTATTCTTTCTATCCTCCCTTTCAACACATTCTTCTTCTGCATTACCTCTCTTTTAACCATCTTCGCCTTCCCTTCTCTACCTCCACCCCTTTCACTACTACACTTTTCCTTCTGTCTCTCTTTTCTAACTCTCTCTACCTTTCTAGCTCTCTTACCTTCGCATCCATTGCTTTATTTCTTTTTCCTATCTCTCACTTTCCTTCCTTTTTCACTTCTCCCTGTCCTTCCTTCCTCTCATCTCTCCATCTCTTAACTAATATATTTAAATTTAAATATTTATAGTTAATTTCTTTATATACACTACCGCTCATTAATTTCAATATATCCCTATATTTGTTAATTTCTCTGTAAAGGATGAACATGATACATGTGTTTTGTACAGAAATGAATACATTTGCTGTTATAAACACTTTCAACACTTGCATGCATTGTAATTTTATATATTATTTATATAAAAATGCGATGCATGCAAGTGAAATATTTATAACAGCAAGTGCATTCATTTCTGTGCCAAACACGTATCATGATGTTCATCCTTTACAGAGAAATCAACAAATCTGTTGTATATTGAAATTAATGAGGTAGTGTATATAAAGAACTAATATATAAAAAATATATTTGCAATATAATAAATATTTTTATATTTCTATCCCTATATCTTTCTTTCGTCTTAAAATACTTTTTACTTTTTTATAAACAGCTTAAGGTATCAATACGATAAATAATACTATAAAAGCTACATTTGAATAAAACAGTAATAATTTACACATTCTACCTTATAATAGCGTAATAAATGTAAACGATTCATAGGAATAAATGTGATAGTATTTATGAATAAAAATTAAGTATGAAATATACATTTAAGGTAGTCGTCTCGCTACGTGCTAGTCATGTGACTGTTTGTAGGTTTTCACGTTCAGAAATATATTTCAGGCAATTTTTGCTAAGGGAAAAATAATTTTATGAATTATGGTGTAAAATTTCATACGTGACAAAGTATGTTACTTTTTCCAAATTCTGTGATTTTTCTCATTTGACTCCGTTTTGATCAGCTGATCATGCGAGTCGTCGAGAAAAGTTACAAGTGAGGTTACATCTCCTTGTCGATTGAATTTTGACAATTACTGAGAAAGGGTTTCTAAATGCATGACAGGGGTGTTAATCACTATCCAATTCGGCTAAGAAAGACGAGCCCCATAACCTGCAACTACAGTAATTAGCCAGCGGCGTTTCTAAGTCTTCCCAACCTCACCTCGACCAAAAAATGTCTGCTCGATTACCGCATTTTCACTAAAATAAACTAAAAAATTAGCAGCGAAATCTCCGGTAAACTATATATTTTATGGTTGCATCAGATTCTTCGAAATCTAATGTACAAAAAGCAATGTTTTTTCTCACTTCATCTAATCGAAAAATGCGAAAATATGTGATTGAAACCGTGATAGAGCCTTCTTTTTCTGGTCGTCTGTATATGAAGTAATGCAAAATTTGTGATTTTCGAGATCGATTTTCTAGAGTAAATAGTCGGTAAGGAGCCACAGAAAAAATCGACTGCAAAGCTGATCATATAATTTGATATAAAATCTGAAATCGAAAACTTTATCTAATACATGCCCTGACGAGACGACTACCTTAAGAAATATTACTTTAATGATTATGTTATCTTACGCGTTATTAACATTTCATACAGGTAAAGCAAATATATGCTATGATATACAGGATACCTTTAGAAACAATTGTTTCATTTTCTAACATTTTTCAGATATACTGTAATATAATCGTATAATCGTTATATTTTTTTACACAGGAATACTAACGCAAAATTATTCGGACATTGTCACTACTAAAATTAAAAAATCAGATGAAGGGTTAGGTAATGTACATATTTTTAATTCACATATCTCTCATTTACTACCGATCATCATTTCATAATGATACATTTGCAACGAAATAGATACGCCAATACCACCCAAAACGTATATCTGTAATCTAAACACAAGTTTTTATATTCTGAAAACGATACAAGTGTTTTAAAATACTTTTTACTTATTTCTAAGCAGCATAAAATATCGATACTATCCGAATAGTATAAAAGCTACATTTGGATGGAACGATAACAATTTAGACACCCTACCTCTATAATAATGTTAAAATCATCAGATATACTGTAATATAATCGTCACATTTTTTTTACGCAGAAATACTAACGCAAATTATTCATTGTCACTAAAAAATTAGATGAAGATAGTTTGTAATTATACAAAGATACTGTTTAGGTAATGTACACATCTTTTTAATTCACATATCTCTCATTTACTACCGATCATCATTTCATAATGATGCATTTGCAACGAAATAGATACGTCAGCAACATTCGAAACCATCGACTGGAAAAAGCATTCCTCTTGGTCTATACGTTGTGACGGATAAAATCGTATAATTTCAGCACTCAGCAGTGGATTCACTTCAATTGATGCAATTTTAAGACAGAGCTCAATTCAAAGAATCCTCGTTGTTACTGAATATGCTTACAAGGCCTGTGAATAGCGCTAATTTCCCTGCCATGCGCACATCTTTCTTTTTCGTAACTGTATCCTGATTAGGCATCATCTTGTCTGCAATATGCTTATAGACTTTTCCATTCAGCATTCACTTTTCATTGTCGTACCATCTGAAATCATTATATATAATTGTCTTGTTATTATAATCAATTTTATAATAAGTGTTTTTTCTCCGATAGCATAAACAAAATTAATTTTAGGAAATCTAAATTATTTTATCTGTTTCTGAAAGTAGAATAAAAAATGAAACTAAAAATCAAGTTTTTTTTCAAATAATATACAACTTGAATTAATTATAATTAATGTTTATAAGAACAATTTTATATTACTATGAAAAGGAATGTTTAGAGCACTGATGATTACACTGACATTTCCTGGTTAGCGCTTATTTTATGACATGTTGTATTTTCCAAATTTTACTTCCAAAACATATAAAATACCTTCCAGCCTGTGACACCACGTATACACCAACGAACCTGCACGGTATCGTTTTCAGAATGCATTGTAATCTTTAGGATGTTAAGCTTCACGTGTGCAAACTTCATATGACCAATGAACCTTAATAGTATCAATTGCTTCGCATAACTTACAAGTCCCCTGCAATATTTTTTAAGCATATTATGAGAAAATGGAAATACTTAATGCTGAAAACTCTCATTTGCTTTGAATACTTAATAAAATTAATTTTCGTTACTCCTCTAATATTGCTGATAAAAATTATATCATAATAATGGATAACAGGGACTCAATTCACAAATATTTTAGCATAACTACAATATAAATTGTGCTACAGAACGTTTTCTCGTTCTTTTCTACTTTTACAATTTACAAGACAGCATATACGTACATACATGTGCAATTTTGGTAACACCTTCCTTCTTAAAGATCTCTTCGGTATCAGCTCCCTGCGGTCAATATATAGCGGCAAAATTGTATACTACATAGTTGAATATAAAATGTTCCTGCGTGAGAAAGCGAGAGAAAAGGAGGACATTTATAAAAGGACCTCTTGTGCTAGACAATTATTCCTCAACAGTGTCTGAGAATTATTATATTTTGAAGACGCGAGATTGTACATTCGAAGCATCCAAGTTAACGAAAGTAAAGTACAATATATATATATATATATATATATATATATATATATATATATATGTAGGTCCAGGGGTATGTTCCGGGACTGTTTACGTTTTTTGAAATGTACAGTCCTGGAAACTGCCAAATGTCCCGGAATATATCGATGTAAAAAATAAAAGTTCCAGAACATACTTCCGGACCTATATATATATATATATATATATAAACATACTTCGGAAAAATCTTTATTACGGGATAGTGCCTGTCACAGCGTGCATATAGATACAGATCACTTTTTCGTTCTCTTAACTTTTACAATTTTTACAAGGCAGCATATATATACGTACGTGTGCGATTTTGTGGATACTCCTTCTTTCTTAAAGATCTCCTCGGCATCAACTCCCTGCCGTCAATATATATTTCACTATCACTATCTATCTTGCGGCGATGGTCACGACTGTCACTATCTATCTATTTCTAGGTTATCGCTGTATTCCAGCATAGATCGGTCTTTCTTAACAGCTTCATGCGTCTGTGATTGAGAAAGAAATCTGATAAGCTCTGTATATCAGCTCAATATAATGCATTTTAGATCAAAACGGTCAGTAAACTTTTATAAAACAATACTCTTTGAAATGATACAAGCGATAATAATTTTTATAATTACCTCTCTATATTATATCTTAAATGTGCATGAATTTTCTTCTAACTATATTTGTAATGTCATCAACTTTTCATGCTTGTTGAATATTCATATATTAACTGTCACATTATTAATATTAACCTCGCGATCCGACGCGAGCTGTCACGTCACGACACACACACGCACGAAACTCACGCAGAACTGCGCAGAACTCGCCGCGATCTCGCGATCGCCCGGCTTCGTCCGGCCAATCAAACGCGCGGAAAAGCGACAACACTACGTGCGAGATATTCGACTCCACACAACAACTTCTCGCGTTTCCATGGATTTTTTTATTATAGACTAGACTAGACATTACAGACGCGCGCGCTTCGCGCGCGCCATTTAACTTTAACATTATGCTATTACTATTACACTATTAACCCTTGATACACACAACTGTCAAAATATACAATGACAGCTGCAAATGAAGTAAGCGCAGCGAGAGAACCAATCGGCATCGCGGAAAAGAGGCAACAATAATTTCGATACAAACGCAATTCACACAGTTAACACGCCTTTTTTAAAAGTGGACTAGACACTACAGACGCGCGCTTCGCGCGCGCTATTTAGCTTTAACATTATGCTATTACTATTACACTATTAACCCTTGATACACACAACTGTCAAAATATACAATGACAGCTGCAAATAAAGTAAGCGCAGCAAGAGAACCAATCGGCATCGCGGTAAAAAGGCAACAATAAATTCGACTATCGACTTAACACGCCTTTTTTAAGAGTGACTAGACATTACAGACGCGCGCGCTTCGCGCGCGCCATTTAACTTTAATATTATGCTATTACTATTGCACTATTAACCCTTGATACACACAACTGTCAAAATATACAATGACAGCTGCAAATGAAGTTAGCGCAGCAAGAGAACCAATCGGCATCGCGGAAAAGAGGCTTCAATTTAACGTGACAGCGACCAATAACAGCTGCAAATGAAGTAATAACTCGAAGTAATAACTCGCACCCAACGCATCGAGATAACCAATCGGCATCGCGGAAAAGAGGCAACAATAATTTCGATACAAACGCAATTCACTCAGTTAACACGCCTTTTTTAAAAGTGGATTACAGATAAGGATCATTTGGTCCACGTTAATTCGAGTCTGTAAGCTCGCCAGTTGACATGGAGAACGTGCGGCAAATCGCTTGTTAATGCTGAGGATGGCTCAAAAATGAGCCGAAACGTTCAATGTACTCAAGAAGACGAATAAACTGATTCCACGCACGAAGAACCGCGCCCGACTCTAATAGCCTTTTTTCTCTTTTATTTTTTATTTCTTTTATTGCTTCTAACTCTAATGCTGACAGTATTTTTTCTAATTTTGAAAAATATATATAAAATTTAAAGCTTTATTATTGCCGTTAGATAATTCGTCTATATCTGTCGTACCCCGCGAATCATCCGTCGGGGATACACGCAGAGGTTTACCAAGAAAATCATCTTCGTTAATTTGTCCGTCACAAAAAGGCGACACGTGTGATAATCCGAATCGCTCGCCGCACCATTAGCGACCGCGGTCACGGCGTTTCCCTGTCGTTGCGCCGAACAGGGTGGCTTGTAGATTTCTTTCCTTGATAGAGTCAACATTACATGGATTATATAAGAAAATAACCATCTCTATTTTTGTCACGAATTTCAAAAAGCAAACTTTGACACAATTAAGAAATAATCCTCCAATCAAAAGTTGTTTGCGATACGTCGTCCTACATTTCAAGGAGATGAAATGAAAATACGTCTGTATAATCGATCGTGATATTCCCCCCGTGCTTTTTCCTCGGAGATCTCTAACTCGGATGCTAACAATAAGATGACATCGCGTCGCTACTCGCCTCGCGTCCCGGCCTCGGGGGAAAGTAATCCGCGCAGTTCCTTTATAACCCACGTACCTATGGCATCCCGAGTTCAAGACAGCGCGAACATAAACACACAAATATACATACACACACATGTACATACATACACAACCCACAGGGGGAAATTGATCCGCACAATTGCTTGGGCTTAACGAACCCAAGGATTTTCCCGAGTTTCCATCAGCGCGGACTACACACACAAACACACACACACACACACACACAACTTCACAGAGGTCTTGTGAGCCTCTTACGTGTTTATGGCCGGTTGGGCGAGGTATTGCTCCGGGCCAATTAAATTGAAAGAAGAACAAGCCTCGTGTCCCTCGAACCTCTCTCGTCTATACGCGTATAATAATTAAAAGCGTATAAATAAAAAAAATTAGATTATAATAAGTCTTATATAAGAAATAAGAAGAAAAAAAAATAAAATATGAGAGAGATAGGTACGTGAAGTAAGCGGAGAGGGAAGAGGAATGGGAGGTGGTGACGATTAGATATTAGTACAGTAGAGGAGAAAAAGAAATAAATTAACGGAGATAAATAGTGTGGAATGGGATAAATATTTTAGAATAAATATAACGGGAAATATATATGAACATGAATAGCGCGCGCGCGTTAGCGCGCGCTGCGTGCTAGTAAATAAAATAGTATATTGTGCACCAAGGAGCGAAAGTAGCGATTTTCAGACGAGTGTGAAGTTTGCCGTCCGAGCCGAAGGCGAGGGCGGCAAATCACACGAGTCTGAAAAAGCTTTCGCCCCGAAGTGCACTAGTATATTACACACCTAGGGCAGTAAAGTAAGAAATGTCTCAGATCACATGTAATTGTCGGCCGAGGCGAAGCCGAGGTCGACAAACATGTGATCTGAGGCTTTCTTATTTACTGCCCGAGGAGTGTGTATACGATTTTTCTCATCGACAGAGCCGAAAAACGAGAACTTCGTCCCGCGCAGCGGGACGAAAGTTGTCGCTTTCGGCCCGGCGGTGAGAAAACGATATTGTTCACAATATCTTTACGGAAAGTTTGACCTCCATGCCTAGAGAGAAGCGAGAGTGCGAGAGTGGCCAAGGGCGGAAAGTGATTACTTTCGTCCCGCTAATGCCGTCTTGGCGTGAAATTGGTCACTCTCGCCTTTCTCTAGGCATAGAGGTCGAACTTTCCGTGGAGATGTTGTGAAAAAGAAATGAACAGACACGACTGAGGCTGCGGTCCGATTCACGCTCACAGCGCTGAAAGCATCGCTCTATCTTCGTTTGATATTCCATGCTTACAACGCTGTGAGCGTAAATCGGACCGCAGCCTAAATAATACATATCTAAAATAAAATAAAATAAAATAATAATGTAGGTACGTCGGGCTGGATAATATTATACAATATTTACGTGTATGATTCGAGTCAAAACTCATTATTATATTTACAAACATCTTTACAAAATTAAAATACTCCGCGCAGATAAAGAACTTGTTTCTGTTGTAAATTATAAAATTAATAGATATTATATTATACATATATAGACATTGCAGATGAAAGAGCGTTCTGCTTTTGTATTAATATTAATGTATTGTTTATTTAGCCTATTTTACATATTCAATATGTAATAAGACTTAAATATAAAATACTTCTTTTGTAGTATTCTCACAATTCGCAAGTTTTGAAAGCCTGGTTTTCCAGAAGAATGGAAGATATATAATCCCATATCTACCTGTTGCATATCAACCTGTTGAGATCTCTCTCTCTCTCTCTCTCTCTCTCTCTCTCTCTCTCTCTCTCTCTGCAATGCTCGCGATATACAAAGGTAGAATTGATGCTGTAAACCCTTAAGTTTATGAATGTAAGACAAAAGCTAATGTACAATGTATCTATTTTTATTTTTAAGATAGTAAGAGGCATAATGCCAAAACATTTAAGTAATAGGATAGAAATAGTAGGAGATATGAGTGGACGGCAAACGAGGCAAGCTGAGAATATTAGAATTCAATATCGCAGAACGAGAAGCGCACAGAAAAGTCTATTTTATGAAGGTTTGAATATGTATAACGCCCTACCGATAGAAATTAAGCAATGCGAAAGAATTGAACCTTTCAAACGTAGGTTAAGAGAATCAAGAGACACGGTAGTGTCTCGCGCCAAGTACA
The DNA here is from genome assembly GCA_030770255.1 of Temnothorax ravouxi. Taxonomy (NCBI): domain Eukaryota; kingdom Metazoa; phylum Arthropoda; class Insecta; order Hymenoptera; family Formicidae; genus Temnothorax; species Temnothorax ravouxi. Next base: position 41,342 of record JASTWP010001374.1, read on the forward strand.
CGCGAAGCGAGACCGCACCGTGACTCTTTTACGCGAACGCACGAGTTGCGAGTACCCGAGATGTTGAGATCTCATATAATGAGTGAACGGATCAAGTTTTAAGTAGGCTTGATCGATAGCTTGGGGACCAAATAGGGGGGGGTTCCTCTCATAATATTCCGCTACGTGCCTTACGAGCGGAGATATTGCGACGCAAAGTCCAAATGTGAAATTTTTAAGATACTTCTACGTCGACCGTCTCTCATGCCATATCACGTGATCAGAGAGAATGTCCCTTTCACTTTTTCGACACTGGCGGCGCAGCTATCGCCAGTTTCGATATCGCGCGCGTATTTCGAACGATCTAGTAGATAAATTACAGGTCGATAGACTTATCGGTCAGGAGGAAGATTCGAAGATTTTTGTTTAGGTAAATTAGGTATTATATATATTGAGTCAATTGCTTCATGTATATCTAGAGAGATTTCGTATCCTTACATCGTATTACCACCGCTGCCGAAAAAGAAAGTTCTCTACGCTTGGCAGAAAGTGCCGCTAAAAAATTTTTAAGTCGATTCTTATGAATCAAGCTTGAATTCGATGTCTAGGTATCCCAGGTTGCCGATGACGGGATCCAGATAGTGCGCTTCATAGTTTTCGGTGTCCAGGTGTAATAATACGTTGAATTCGATGTCTACGTGTTCCAGGTTGCCGATGACGAGGTCCACATAGTGCGCTCCGTAGTTTTCGGTATCAACGTGTATTAATACCTTGAATTCGATGTCCACGTGTCCCAGGTTGCCGATGACGGGATCCAGATAGTGCGCTTCATAGTTTTCGGTGTCCAGGTGTAATAATACGTTGAATTCGATGTCTACGTGTTCCAGGTTGCCGATGACGAGGTCCACATAGTGCGCTCCGTAGTTTTCGGTATCAACGTGTATTAATACCTTGAATTCGATGTCCACGTGTCCCAGGTTGCCGATGACGGGATCCAGATAGTGCGCTTCATAGTTTTCGGTGTCCAGGTGTAATCGTACGTTGAATTCTACGTCTAGGTGTCCCAGGTTGCCGATGACGAGGTCTACATAGTGCGCTCCGTAGTTTTCGGTATCTACGTGTATTAATACCTTGAATTCGATGTCCACGTGTCCCAGGTTGCCGATGACGGGATCCAGATAGTGCGCTTCGTAGTTTTCGGTGTCCAGGTGTAATCGTACGTTGAATGCGATGTCTAGATGTCCCAGGTTGCCGATGACGAGGTCCACATAGTGCGCTTTGTAGTTTTCGGTGTCCAGGTGTAATAATACGTTGAATGCAATGTCTAGGTGTCCTAGGTTGCCGATGACGATATCTAGATAGTGAGCTCCGTAGTTTTCGGTGTCTACGTGTATTCTTGAATTCAATTTCTAGGTGTCCCAGGTTGCTGATGACAAGGTCCAGATAGCGCGCTCCGTAGTTTTTGGTGTCTAGGTGTAATAATACCTCAAATTCGATGTCTACGTGTTCCAGGTTGCCGATTACGAGATCCACATAGTGCGCTTCGTAGTTTTTGGTGTCTAGGTGTATTAATAACTTTAAATCCAAATGTAGAACACGTAAATATCGAATTCGAAGTATTAATACACGTAGACACCGAAAACTACGGAGCGCACTATGTGGATCTTGTCATCGGCAACGTGGGACACCTAGACATCGAATTCAACGTATTATTACACCTGGACACCGAAAACTATGGAGCGCACTATTTGTAACCCGTCATCGGCAACCTGGGATACCTAGACATCGAATTCAAGCTTGATTCATAAGAATCGACTTAAAAATTCCCTAGCGGCAGAACTAAAATTATGTCATGACATAATAAAAATTCGCTGAATAAAAATTATGTCTAGACATAATAAAAATTGGATGAATTAAAATTATGTCTTGACATAATAAAAATTGGATGAATTAAAATTATGTCTTGACATAATAAAAATTGGATGAATTAAAATTATGTCTGACATAAAAATAATTCCGCATTTTTATTATGTGTATACACATAATTTTAATTCATACAATTTTTATTATGTGTACACATAATTTGTTTTCGAATGAACGTAAAACGTATTTGTTACAATATCTATATCCATTATTGAAAATCGATATGCGCGACAAAAGCTCTTGTATATCATTAATTATGTTATTATTTATTATATTGTTGCGCCCGTGCTCTGACGCCCGTTACATAGCGGCGAGTTGCGAAGCGTCCCTGACGACCGGCTGTTGATTGATTTATCGATTGACTACGATTTGTTGTTGTTTGTTCTGGGCCTCCGTCTCGAGCGAACGTTTCGGTTTACGTTGACTATAGATTTACGCAATAAACTTCCCTTTCCTTTCTACCATCCTGTGTTCCCTTATTTCACGGGTCGCGAGAAAGCGCGCGAGCGTGTGCGGGAGTGAGAAGGAAGCGAGCGGAAGTTGCTGGATCGCAACAATATATATTTCTATCCATATATTTTCAGTATTATTATTGTTACATTAGAAAAATTATTGGCATTTAGGATACGAATCTTTTTCCGTTAGTTTGTAAGTTTCGTGATTAAAAAGATCATGTCGTATTATTAACATATACCTAAGATTTATAGAATCGTTATTAATTTTATTATATATCTCAATTGCGCGAATCTTAAATATGTTTTGTAAAAATTATGCATAATATTTCTATGCAAGGATACTTGTTTAATTATTTCTTTCTATTGCATTTAAGTATAGAAAAATATACAATTTCTATGTGTTTGCACTTTATATTTAATGAGCAGGCAATTAAATATATATGATTCAATTTGCGTCTATGTCTCTTTATTGACTGACATAGTTATATACTTTTAAATCTTTTTTTTTTCTAAAATTCAATCAATTGAATAGCAAAAACTACGTTATCATATTATATATTTTTGGTACGTAGTGTGCAATTGTATTTTGAAATGAAGATTATATATTTTCTACTGAATTATTTACACACACGTGCGGTTTCAGATAATCATTTTTCGCCAACTCAAATATATTCCTATTCAACTGTCAAAATATGAAAGATAATTTTATTTAGTTGTGACATTCGCTCGAATTCTCGAAATAATTTTCAAGGATGTGAGTACGAATATATATATATATATATATATATATATATATATAATTAATAGAAAATTATAAACGATGCGTTATGTATGAAAAATTTGACAGAATTGCTTTTATCAAATAGAATTAATTTGCGATTAGTTGAAGGAAATAAAAGAATAAACAAATCAGGTAAGTTTCAGACACGTGTTACAGGTGTCCATCTGTAATTAACAAAAATATCGACGCCTGTAGATATCGGTACATATACAATTGCGAACAACATTCAGTAAGACACGCGAATAAAAATAAATAAAAAATTTTACAGTTAACGACTTATTAACATTAACATTAATCATGCTATATTGCGATTATGCGTTTTATGTTGAAATTGAAAAATATATACAAGGTGTACAACTAAAAGGGTTACAGATTATTATTTTTAAAAAACTAAGCAAATTATTAAATTGTTGTTTTCTTTAGAAATAATAGTCCGTAACACTTTCAGCTTCATACCTTGTATATACTGTTTATAAGATTATAAGATATATTGTTTATAAGATTAAGATGCGTAACACACTACAAAAAGGCGTGATATCCGTACAAAATTACCTTTTTTAAAAAAAGGTAAAAGAGGCGCCAAGTACACGCATAGTAGTGTATATGTATTAGGTTGTTACCCTGTTATGTTGTTACCTCGAAAAAAACAAAGTGGTAGTATTATACCTCCAAATAGCTTTACCCTGTACATACTGTTTATAAAATGCGTAATACTACAAAAAGGCGTGACATTCGTACAAAAATACCTTTTTTAAAAAAAAGGTTAAAAAAGGCGCCAAGTACACGCATAGTAGTGTATATGTTGTTACCATACCTCGAAAAAATATAAGTAACAAGTGGTAGACATAATCTTTATATCTCGAAAAATCTCGAAAAAATCTAAGCAGTAGTATCTTTATTTCTGAAAAATTATAACCCAAGTGATACACATCACAAAATTATGTTACCTTATCAAAAAGAAGAGTCGCGCTTCAAGTGATCTGTTACAATTACAAAAAAGAAACGATATCTCTTTAAATTACAGCGCCAATTACAGAGAGAACATATATATTGCCTCAAAAAATAATTGTTGCACTACTTTGAAAAATCTTTACATTGTGTCAATTAGAAAAGAATGTATGATAACAATTTTATAAGATTAAAAAATTTTATTTAAATTTTACAAGGGAATACAAGATATTTAAATACAAAGTTTACATGTGTATTTTTTAGTGCGGTCACAAAGAATTACAAAGGTAACAGTACAAAATAAAAATATTTTATTAAAATATTTAATCCAACGAGGGCTACAATTTGTATTTAAATTTTAAATAAATAAAGACAACAATAAATAAAAATAATTCAGAGAAGAATGCGACGAGAGTAACAAAATGATTATCAGCGTGGTGTGTATGTGCGAGCGAGTGATATGGGTGTGCGTGACAACGGCGAATAATGCGGCTTATAATTAAGTATAAGATAAGTTTATTTATTTATTTAAAATTTCGAGGTCTAGCAGCGCCAAGTATTTTTACAAGAAAAATTTATGTATTTTAATAAAATATTTTTATTTTGTACTGTTACCTCTGTAATTCTTTGTGATTAAATCTTTTATTCTATTGAAAAATACATATATAAACTTTGTATTTAAATACAAATTGTATTTTCTCGTTGGATTAAATATTTTAATAAAATATTTTTATTTTGTACTGTTACCTCTGTAATTTTTTGTGACTACTAAAAAATACACATGTAAACTTTGTATTTAAATATCTTGTATTCCCTTGTAAAATTTTTTAATCTTATAAAATTGTTATCATACATTCTTTTCTAATTGACATAATGTAAAGATTTTTCAAAGTAGTGCAACAATTATTTTTTGAGGCAATATATATGTTCTCTCTGTAATTGGCGCTGTAATTTAAAGAGATATCGTTTTTTTTTTGTAATTGTAATAGATCACTTGAAGCGCGACTCTTCTTTTTGATAAGGTAACATAATTTTGTGATGTGTATCACTTGGGTTATAATTTTTCAAAAATAAAGATACTACTGCTTAGATTTTTTCGAGATTTTTCGAGATATAAAGATTATGTCTACCACTTGTTACTTATATTTTTTCGAGGTATAGTAACAACATATACACTACTATGCGTGTACTTGGCGCCTTTTTTTAACCTTTTTTTTAAAAAAGGTAATTTTGTACGATATATTGTACCTCATGTAGAGGAATTAATTTAAGAATATTTTATGTAAAAAATTAAAAATAGCCGAGAAGGCTAATAAAGCTCAATCAATTAATCAATCAATCTCTCTCTTTCTCTCTCTCTCTCTCTCTCTCTCTAATATGTCCACGCATTGAAAATACTTATGTGCATTATTAAAATTTTTCCCGCAATTTATTCTATAAGGGAATACCGTGTTTTATTAAAATCCAGGAGGTCTGCAATTCAAGAGGAGGCCTGGGAGGATACAGAACTGTGTATCGACAAATTCTAACCGGCGCGAAAAAATTTTAATTAACTCTCGGAAGGGGGATGAGAACACCGCGTGCAGGGCGGATGTCGAATCGCTTCTAACGCATTGTTAGTCTTCCCAGACAGCACCCATGTCCAGAGGCGGGACGTAAGACGTTTAAAAGACGTCCTGTATTCCGATTTTGGACATGGTGCTGCCTGGGTTCTCTGTTATCGCAAGTGAACTTTTGATAGCTACAATAATAAAAGAGTTAAATATAAAAATTAATTTAAAATCCATTTCAGAAACACTCGTAAGAAACACGTAAGATTGTAAAGAGTCACTTATATATATATATATATATATATATATATATCCCTCCCTTATATATATACATATATATATATATATATATATATATGTAGAAAACTTACTTGTTGCACTTTTCACGGAAAAAAAGGATTTGCTGCTATACGGACAGCTAACATTTTTTGCTGCAATAGCAAAGTTCAGCAAAAATTTTGCTAAATTTTTTTGCAAAATTTAGTTATTTAAATGAGATGCTTATATATAAGTATCAAAGATTACATGAATACCAAATCGTGGTCGTATTGTCTTAGCGATTATAATGGCCAGTACAGTCGATTAATATTTCTATTGTTATAAATATTTTACTAGTACAAACGAGAATTGAAAATGGACAAACGAAAATAATGAGTGGGCAAATGATTCTAATGCTTATTAAGTTAAAGAAAATACAATCTGCAGAAGTGCTCAGCGCAGTCATGGTTTATTTTTTATATTTGTTTGTTAATAACTCCTCTCTCGATACTGCTGAGTGGACAAACGCGAGAATAAAGAACGGACAAACGAAATAATGAGCAAACAAACGTGAACAAATCGTGGATAATCGTATCCGCCTTAGAAATTAATAAAAAATGTTTATGGAAATGTTAATGTTATATTTTCTAATTCTGTCATAATTTTCTCTTGAAGGGTGGACAAACGAGAATTTTGTGTGGACATATATGTATGTACAAATCGTGGACAAACAAATGCCACCGGCATAAAAATTCGCATTTTAGTGTGCTAATTTCACAGACGTGGATGCCTGGCATTATCGATGCTCTCTGTGGAATTTTACGGGAATTCTCTCACGGAGATATTTTCCTCCCTTATATATTTTGCGATGTTAAAACATCCGCGTCTGTTTCGCGTCGGTCGCGAGACTCGATCGGAAGTTGCTTGCCGTCGCGTCGGCAGGAAAAAATCATAAAGGACACTTATGGAAAAAAACGGCACAGTTTTATTTTGAGCTTGTTGGAATCTGTAGATTTATTTGTTTCAACAATAAATAAACAATCGCGGTGAAAAACAATCGCGCAACAATCAGAAAGTACGCAAATTAAAGATAAAGATTCCTTCTTTCGAATACTATAAACTGAATTTGTGTATTACAACGTACAACTACTCAAAAACAGAAGTTTGCAAAGTTAGTCTAAAATTTTACGTATAACGGATCTTTATTTGAATTCTCGTGGCTCTGTAAAAAAATCAATAAAATGGTTATTTAATGACTAATCTGAAAAGTAGAGATTTGAAACTGTAAAATGCTACTTGAATCATTTCATTCCAGTCACTTTTGCCAAAGTGACAGTCATTTGAAATTGGCCTATTTTTCGACTGCGTAAAAATGATGCAAAAAGCCGCTTTACGTGTACTTAAAGGATAGCTTCACCTCTTAGAATCGTTTTAAGGCCACAACTAAAAATTTCTAAATTCATGTCGTCCCCCCCTCCCACAAGTGTGAAAAGTTTTATTAAAATCAGATTTTTTGGGTTCGCGAAGTTTCCTTGTAAGTACTAATGCAAACAATATGTAAAATAATTATTTATTTATTGTTATAACCAATTTGCTAACTTATTCGCATTTTTGTATGCGTTTGGGCTGTCCGACTGCGCAAGCGAAATGTCCGGGATTTTTGGCCTGTAAATAGTTTTGAAAATTTACTTTAGTAACCCTGCTTTCTCTTTTAAACGGGGGAATCCTTCTTTTAATCGAGGAATAAGTAGGAGAAGAACGGGATCGAACCTATGACCCTTCGATTACTGCTGAATATAACAGTTCAAGCACACGCTGCACAAACGCGATCTTAAAATCGATTAATTCTTGACATGCCGTTAAACTGTTATCGAGTGGTCGTCGGGGGTGAAAAGGCTCGGGGCTTTATTTCCTCGTCTTTTGAAAAGATGCCAGAGTCTTGGGCCTCCGATAACAAAGATTAAGTCAATGAGGCGATTAACTCAGGCGATGTCGAAACGTGTCAGCGGTCGATCGATTGACCGGTTCTCGCTTTGTCTCGAGTGTTTGCTTTGTGCGTTTTTCTGCTCGAAGTGCTGGGGATAAAAGAGAGTGCCAGCGGCTGGAATGTTGGAGCAGTGGAATGTTGGGGCAGTATAGAATGCAGAGAATGTGGCGAAAAATTGAGACAATTTCTGCCTATAATAATTTATAAGTTCTGATATTTTCTTTCAACATATAATGAGCAATAAAAGATAGAAATTTTAGGCGCTTTCGTGCTGAAAGCGAACGCATCAAAACATCTTTTTATTTGAACATTGTTTTTCATTGATCAAATATCATTCCTTTTGTGGCGTGTTTGCCCTTCTGGTGGGCGGCAGGCATATATGGCAAAATGTTCAAATTTACTAACGACATTTATTTAAATGTAACAAATATTATATATATCTCTATTTGCCATTCAATCAACTTCGATGTATGGAATAAAAAACCGTGTAGGTCCAAAAAATCAAATCAAAAGCCAGAACACCCCGAACTCTCTTCGATCTAGATGAACTTGTGTGGATGTGTAGACCGATTCAAATACATGAATAACGATATGCTTTATTTGTATACCCTATCGCTCTTTGAAAGGTATAGATTTTCACAAAGCATTCACGGACAAAGCATTCAAACTTGTTTTTCAGAGTCTAAATACATCATGTATACGCTACATGTAACAAAAGCTTAATAAAGAAGCATCTATCACATACGCGGCAAGCATCACAATCATTAACATCCTATAAAGCAACAGAAATGTGAGATACGTTAGTATACGCTATATCGTAGTCGCTGTAACGTGAGAAATACGACTCAAACATATCAATAATATAAATATCGATAATATAAATGAATATTATCGAGATTTAATCGGATTTATTTAATTTTTCGAATGGCGGTAACTACGCGACGGCGCGCGATATGTATCGGGAGTTGCTTGCCGTCGGCAGGAAAAAGCCATAAAGAACATAAAAACGAAAAAAAAGTAGCAACCGCTTTATTGAATTACGAATTTGTGTACAACTACTCAAAAATGGCACAAAAGTTTGCAAAGTTGGTCTAAAATTTTACATGTAACGAATATATTTGAATCCCCGTAGCTCTGTAAAAAATCAGTAAAATCTAAAGATTGATCTGAAAAGTGGAGACTTGAAATTGTAAAATGCTTGTTGAACTATCTCATTCTGATCACTTTTGCCAAAGTAACAGTCATTTGAAGTTGATCTATTTTTCAATCGCGCGAAGGTGGATGCTTTAATTTTTGCTAATAAGATATAAAACTTGACATTATCGAAAGCGGAATATGCAAAGGGAGAATTTTTAGCCGGTGATAGTTTGGCATAACCCTGGGACCGGCCCAGGATAACGCACTTTTTTCTGTTACGCAAAAAAATGGAACTCGATTTTTTAATTCCTTCGAAAGAAAAACGTATGCACACATTCTGCTCTTACAGAAAAGATAGAATGAATTCAAGAATCGAGCCGCCCTGGTCGAGTGTCGAACGCACATGTACACGCGGGCTCCTTTTTTGTTTGCGCTAAACCTTCCACGTGCTGTAGCAACGAGATCTAGCATTGCCTAGCATCACTGCTGCCGCGTGGTCAGCTTATCGTTGGTGAGATAAAGCCAGATCGATTAATTGTCGGTCCTTGTCTGACTTATCTATTCATCTTACCTGACTTTTATCTTGACTATCTTTAATCTGAGTAGTTCGGACATGAATCATAGAACGGACACGAACCATTTTTCAATGAACAATGTTCATACCATTATAGGATCATGTACCATTATAAGGTCATGTGCCATTAGAGTCGTATATGGATCTTAAGTTATTTTCACTTGACTATGATTGGTCACTTTTCTTACTGTATAAGTCTTACCCATGCAGATAACCTGCAAATATTGGCACGATGGCCATATCCAGATAACCAAATGTTGGCGCACGATGACCGCATAATGCACGCACGCGTGCAATGGCATGCTGTCATGTGATGTCCAGATACTGCCGCAGCTGACGAGCACATGCAGTGACGGTACATTGCGCTTAACGGGCAATGCAGGTAACATGCTAGCATGTTGCAGGTCAAAATTTTCGGCATCGTGCATAAGATAACAAACAACTTATCGTGATAGCACCGTGTGCTAGCTGTTTGTTTATCGATATAACAGTGACACAGAGACAGCATAGTTTTTGCATGACATGCTGAGCACAGCGTACGCTGTCGTGCTAACACGCTTGCAGTTATGGGGGTACTGCTTAAGTTTTTCTATACCAGAGCACTTATCGAGCGTACATACACACTTTCAGGTTTCTCTCTGCTGCTTTATCATTCAAGCTTACTACTTCTCTCACTTTGGTCGTTATGTTTACTATATTTCAATAGTTTACTAAGATGGCATTAGCATACAATGGATCTTTTATTTAAATGCAAAATGCATTTTTATTATGGATTTCTCTGTACGTTAATATAAGTCCAAGTTTATGTACGGATCTAAATAATTGGCGCTTAATGTAACGTGACGTGTTACGAATGTTTTTGTGCGGAGAGCCTTATGCGAATTACCATAAAAACTATGTTGCACTGCAGATTGCGGTTGGAATTACGATTGACAGATTTGCAGATTGACCAGTCAGCCAGTAAGCTTTTGCTCTGATTGGTCAATTCGCAACTGTCAACCGATAACTTCAACCGCAATCAAGTCCGCAAAATACGGTCTTAAGACCGGCCATCTTGAAAATTGCTTTGCAACTGTTACAAAATTCATTAGTTTGATTGGTTGATTTTATTAATTTTGACCGTAACCAAGAGTATACACCAATCAAATTCACAAATTTTACAACAGTTGCAAAGCAGCTTTCTCTATACTGGACTCAGCCAATTGGATCTGTTTTCTATTGCTGAACCATGTGTACACTCTCTGTACTTAAAGCAAAATAGATATACCGAAAGTACATTCGTAATTCGCCAAAATATAGTAAACAATTAGACTTTCATTTCATCCGACTACAATTTGCAAATAATCATCGTGATGAAATACTGTACAAATGACTGTTTAGACGACGCTAATATGATACAAGAATTTAACGCTTAAATTTATGTATAAATTTAATAATAATAACAAACGCATAACTTTAACGCTAGAAATTTAAAATCAGTTTCAATAATTCTAAAACTGTCATGGTGGATAGAAAAGCGTCTATCTGATTTGAGATAACTGGAATAACCTCTTTTATAATCGAGTCATCGCTAATTAACTCAGGTGCCATATCGGAAATTACGGCACTTATTACCGCGGACAATTCATCGTTGTCATAGAGGCCCGTCACATGCAACTGCAAATAATAAAAAGAATTAGCCATTGGAACAAGAGAAAAAAAATATAAGGATTAGATTTGATAATTGGGAGTAAAATATTAAAAATAAAAGATAGAAAGAATAAATTAGTGATTAACTGAAAATTAAGTTGTGTCGAAAATAATCGAATAACGAAAAAATTGCTTGAAAGTTAAAAATGATGTTTTGAATAATGATTTCTAGCTGGTTGCATATAAAACTTCAAATTCTAAAGATGTCGATTTTTTTTAACGCTTTTGCAAAATAAATATTCTTTTTTATAAGCTAGCGTGAATATTACATATACATATAAAGCGATACAATTTTTTTACGAAGATATAATTTAATTTCTGCTAAACATTTTCAAATTGTTATTACAATAAATTTCTGAGAACCGGAAACAAGAAATTTGTACAAAAAAAAAGAAAAATGTTGCATAATTATATAAATTATTACTTTATAAATTGAAATAATTATTTAATGTATTTTAAATAATTTATCGATAAATTTTCAAAAATATATGGTAAATATATATGGTAAATATATAAAAAAAATATATATATTTGAGTTTTCTTAATTGCATATATTTTTTTCTAAGAAAGTTTTTGAGAACCTGTGATATATAGGGGAGACCGGGGCTAAGCCGACAACTGGGCAAACTTGACACTAGGCTTTTTGCCAATTTAAATCTATCGTAGAAACTTGCCTTTCCTACTGTAAATGCGTCTTTATGTGCCAGTATTATCAACGGAATTTGGTAACATTCTGAGTTATAATGTATTTTTTAACGCGACATAAGCGTTTTTGATAGTGAAAAGTAATTTTTCTAATCTCTCGAAAATGTTTACTCTTTCATCGAGCTTTACTCTTGCGAATCTACCGGTAAGTGATTTTGATGGAAAATTTGATGCTCTATATGAATCCGATAATCGTTTTTGGATATTTTCAAAATTTTCATGTTTTTGAAGTGACAAAAGTGAAAAACGACGTCCGGGGCAAAGTCAACACCACGCCGTTTCGTCGGCTCCCAGTAACAAACGATGCTTGTCATGCAGCCGTATGGCTCATGACAAATGTATGCGCACGTCCTGCGTTACCTGCATTAATTGTTTTTCAGACATGAGTTTAAGTGAAGATAATTGAAAGTTCAACAGTTTTTGTTCTCATTATTTCAAATGATTGTTTTAGCTACTTTATTCCGAATTTTTGTACTTTTTAAATACACAATAAACAATGTATTTTCATTTTCAGACAGTAAAAAATAAGTTCCAGATTAAATTGTGTCGATCAGACAAAGTGTTGAGTTTGCCCCGGCGGGGTGTCGAGTTTGCTCCGGCATTTTTCAATTCGAGTCTTTGCGTCACTTTTTCTTTCCTGGCGGCAAAACAAAGCGACGTGCAGCAAAACTTCCTGAATCAATTTTGTACCTGAAGAAACACTCTTTAAATATATACCATTGAATTTGCCTAAAAATTTTAATTAAATATTAAAAATTGCTTTTGAAAAAATAGTGTCGGCTTAGCCCCGGTCTCCCCTACATATAAAATTGAAATTTTATTATACGCAACGACATGACAGTTAATTGCGAAGATTGCAAGAAGAAAGAAAAAAGAAAGAAAGAAAAAGAAAGTTTTGATGAAATTTTTTTAATCTGTTTACTTACATATAGTGAATTTAAAGAAAGCTTCAATTTCATGTTTTTTACTTTTAAGTGTCCGGTTAGCCCGCCGTCCATTATGAAATTAATTTCCGTGTCAAAAGTGAATTTTTGCGCGGTCATTCTGAAAATTGAACACGTAGTATATCATTAACTTTAACATTTTACGATCTGTATGTTTACTTTAAATTAAAATGAATTGAAAGTTTTTTATTACTGAGAAAACAGACATAAAATTATTAGGAAGAAATATTTGAAATAAGTTGAAAACATCTTACAAAGAACTTGTGATTTTAAAATCTTGAAATTAAAATTGCCGAAATTATATTGGTTTTGATTCTCGATCGGTCAAGAACGATTACTCACTTTATATCACCCTTGCCGTAAATTTCGAAGACATCAACTTTACCGTTCATAGAATAATTAGTACTCGCGGCTATCGACAGTGGCCACAAAAGATGAAGTTTCAAGATAACTTCTTTGGACAACGTGCAGTCAGCATTAATAATATCATATTCGGACAAACCGATTACGTTGGCCTTCGTCAAGAGCGCATCCAATCTGAAAATATGTGAGGAACGTAAAGAAAAATTTATAAATTATTTAATCCCGCGATACACACACATTTTGTTTTTTTTTGTTTAAGTAACACGCATTATTAGCTGAGGCTATATTAGAAAAAAATATTGATTAGACAACGCTTGCAATTTTACTGTCATTTAATTTAAAAAATTAGAACGGCACTCACTTTATTTTTTCCTCATTTAGTTTGATATCTAACCGATCCGCATTAAACGGATCAAGAATCGGAATTCCGAGTGTCTCGTTTCCAGTCTTTAATATAGTTTTAAACTTCTTAAGAAAATCTTCTAACATTTTATTCCCAAATTTGCTTGCAACTGAAAGTAAAAATTTGCACGGTGTAGCTTACAAACTAATGCTAAACTAATACAAGTGCCTTGAACGTTATCTAATATAGGCCTGCAACTCAACCGCCAAAAGCCTTCTAAAATGCGAGTAACCGGCCACGACGAGATAACCAGCTGTAACTATGAAATATTGAAAGTACATCGTGTGACAAGTAAATAAACGAAAGTTCGCTAAAATTCGCGCGTCGGAACAATACAAAATGGCGTCTTGAACATAGGATTCTTCTCGATTTTTTTCACATCTTTGGCTTGATAAAATTGAAATTATTAGTATCGAATTTTATTCAGAAAAGTGTAAACTTTAAGAATATGCATTATAAAATAGTCAAATATATCATTAATACAGTGAAATTTGGCGAAATGTCAAATTTTTCGATATTTTTTTATTTTCTCTAATAAAACACGCCATAATTTTTTTGTGGTTAACTTTTCGACAAAAATGTTCAAATGAAAGTTGTAGAGCGTACTTTTTTACATAAAAAACACCTATAATGGTAGATAAAATGCTGCTCAAACGTACGTGAAGAAATTTTAATTACGCACGAGGTTGTTGCGTACTATGCGATCCATAGTCATATTATACCTAAAACTTTGAATATATTTGCTTTCAAGTAGTAAAATGATTATGAACTAACCATTATTGTTATTCTTACTATTACGACAAGCCGGTCGTCGTATGGTGTTTCACTATTATTATTATTATCATTATTATTACTTTATAATTATTGCCAGACCTCTTTTAGTTTTAATCATAAATCTACTTACGCACAATACCACGGGAAGGATAAGAGTTGGACTTTAAAAGTGCATTTTTTATTTACTTTTTTATTTTTTTTATATTTTTGAAGTTTTTTTAATTTTTATGTTTTAATATAATATATTAACGCGAAGAAACTTATTCATCATCCTCACTCTCGTCATTTAAATTACTGCCACATTTTCCAGTACATTTGCAAATTTTACTGCAGGACAAATCAGCAGCACAGCAAGGACATGAAATAGATGTTCTGCAAGAAAAAATTTTTGAAGTACGGTTACATATATATTTTTGTAGTAATTGAAAACTTGTAGGATCTTCAAAATAAACGGGAATCAGTTGTCCATTAATTAATTGCCATCCGTATTATTCTTTTGGATTAAGAATTTCAATGACTGGGAAATGAGCATTTTTACACACATATACTTGCCACGTACATCTTTTTAAGTGTTGAAGAAAAGTAGGAAATGCAGGTGGCAGTTTTTGTAGAGATACTTGTTTTAATTTTGCCTGCACAAAATTTATTTCTCGACTTTACGATACAAAAAGAAAGCACGTTGACAAACACAGCGATATAAATAAAATGTGCGTTACCTTGGCAAAATTAAAACCACTATCTCTACAAAAGCTGTCACCTGCATTTCCTACTTTTTTTCAACACTTATAAAGATGTACGTGGCAAGTATATGTTGTGACGTGACAAGTCGCGTTCACTCTCCGGACGGGCTCGGCCGAGGGGAACTTGGAGATGCTCCCTCGCGCGGAGCGGGGAAAGGGTCCGAACATTAACTTTAATAGCATTTAAGTTTGTAGGAAAGATTGCCAGGGATGACCGGAGCACGTTTGTAACGGCCATGAGCCGCAACGAGGGAAATCCAGAGGACTAGGAGACGGCTGGGCAACGTGGCTGTAGATCGGACCGCGGCCGCGCCTCCCCGTGCGCCCCGGCGGGCGCCCAGGGAGATTGGAGATACGACACCGCGCTCGGCAACAACGGCCAGTGACAACCACAGACGCCCGGGGAACGCCCTGAGCTGCCAAAAAGGCCAGGGCGAACGGAACGGCACGAGGAAGGTACCGTCCTCACGACCGTCGCCCCCTAGGGTGCAGGCGACGTGGCCATGGCCCGGCCAGCCAGGCTCACGTTACGCCGTGATACGAGTCGCGGCCAGGACAGCCGGACTCGTTTGGGCAGGCCGCGCCGAGGTGGAGGCGCGAGCAACAGCGTCGCAGCAGTGGAGGCGCCGTGGAGGAACACCGGCGCGAACAAGTAGAGACGGCGCTCGGATTGGCGGGAGCGCGCGGAACGCACAGAGTGCGCAAGCGCGGGGAGCCGGCGCGAGCCCGATCCGCCATTATCCCAGCACTGTCGTGCCAGCCGTTGTCGGGAGCGCATCTCCGGCCTCCAGGTGGACCTCCCGGACGCATCGAGCAGCGAATCTCTTGTAAGGTCACCACCCTGGCGTCTCCGCGGTAGGAACGAGAGCTCGCTCGAGGCGTTGGCCCCGGAAATCCCTGTTACCTCGACGTTGCCGAGAAGGGCACGTGCGAGCGCTTTAATCTCGATATCGATAGGATCGCGAAGATCCTCGCGCCGGGGCCTCGCCGAGGGTGAGTTCTCCCGTACTTCGAGATCGTAGGGGACCCTCCCCGGGAATGCCGCCGCGGCCGACAGTCATGTGCGTGCGTTTTCTGTAGAGTGTCGTTTCGTGTGTTGTGCGCGATCGGGCGGCTAGTGACGACGGGAGTCGCGCCGGGAAGATCGCGGTAATGAATGTGTTAGGCGGGTGCCGAGTGGCCAGGTATTTTGGAGGGCACTCGACCTCGTTACTGTGACGCTACGCATTCGGGCTGTGGAGACCGGGAATTGGCGTTGGTTGCGATCGTCGGGATCGACGTGGCATCGCGGAATCACCGGACTTCGTATGAGACGGGATTCGCGTGGCTGACCGCGGGATCGTCCGCGATACGCGCCTAATTTCGTGTTTCGTGTTGCGTACGGGATCCTAAACGCCCGAGTGCCGTCGGCAAAAGTCACATTGGTTTTGTGTACGTGGCACATGGCCGCGCGTTGTATAGTTTCCGTCCGTGCGAAATCGTCGAGTCGAACTCGCGATAAGACTTCGTTAATTGCGCTGCTATTTTCGATTTGCGTTTTCTCGCGATACTCCTCTTTTGCGGAGGATTTACGTAGTCGCTAAGTATTCGCGTTGGCGTTCGTGGATACTCGCGTTAATATCGCGCAAAGCTGGCGTGTTTGTCAGGTATGTGTGCTAGCCGTCCGGCAACACCTTCGCGTTCGTCGTATTGCGGCGACCTTCAAGTATTCGCGTTCGTTACCTCGTTTACTTATTAAGTATCGCGCTACCGTAGATATTGTACATATTCCGACTGATTTCGCGTATCTCGTCTATGATTTCACTTCTATTTCATATATTCTATTTGTCCTTTTGCTATTTCTAATATGTTCTTCTCAAATATATTAATTTCTATTTCATTTCGGTGTGTGCTCTAATTGCGTATCGCCCCGCTCCAGATCCCCGCCAGCCGAAAGCCCAGCCCTGAGTTTACGGGCAAATTCGCGGATAAAGTAGTAATAGTCTTGTGTTCGGTGGCGTGCTTGGTCACGCCTGGCGCCCATAATAAGTGAAAGAAGTGTTTCGGTAAGTTAATCCCCGATAGCCCTCCTCCGGATAGCGAAACCGGCGGAAAAAGCGTCGCAAGGAATTTTGGCGCCCAACGTGGGGCGTCTCGCTGAGAAATTGAAAAGTATTGTTACGAGAAAATAAAGAAGGGGCGGAATCGGAATTTGGGGAGTGAGCATACGCAATTATTGAATTTTGTGAATTCCTGTGTCTTTTCTTTTGTGTATATTATTGTGTGAGCATGTATTGGCCTCGATCCCCGTGAAAGATAATTTGGAAATTTGCGTGAATATATGTTCGGGAATTTCGGTGCCGCACGAAGTGCGTGCCGTATTGAATTTCGACTCGCTGAGTTATTGCCTTTTGACCGTTTGACTCTCGGTACCTTAGCGTTTCTTTCGACGAATTTCTACGTGTTTGTCGCGAATGGAATGCTGTTGATTTCGGCACCTCTGCCTAACATGCGAAGCCCTTAGCTTTGCGTGCGTTCGGGTGACGGAAAGCAAACCCGACTTTCGGTATTGTTTACCTTCTTTGTTCCCCTTTGTTCTCGTGACTGGCATATGCGAAGTTAGCGTGAATTGTTCCTAGGGGTATGTATTAGAGTTCGCGCGGCATATTATACAGAGAATTGAACGTCGCAAAATTATCGTTACCTTATTGAGCCGTGTTTTGTGAAAAGTTTGGATACCTTAAGCTCGAACGGGCGTAATTGTAGGTTGGGGGGAGGATCGAAGCATCGCGCCGGTGTCGCGACATGCCCGGGAGTCAATCCCCACATCGCTGGATTAATACGTTGACGGAACCTCAAGCGATTCAACACTTAAAAGCGCGCGGGTTAAAAACTTGCGGGATCTTGCCTACCCTGCGCGCACGCCTCGTCCGTCACGAGGAGGCGAGATTAAGCGGCCAAGACCCCCCGTTTTCCCCCGCGATGAATACAGAAAATACCGGGGAAACGGGTATGGCCGACGGAAAAACGGGGGATCCACCGGCACTCCTTATGGGGGTGAGCCCGAATCCCGCGGCAAGGGCCTGGTCATTGCCCCCGGGGCTCGTGGACCAGCGTACGGATAGGTCGGGGGGACAAACTTACAATCTCGTGCCACCCCCGCTTGCGCGACGCGACCCGCCTGCGACCGAGCGACGTTTTATGCGTGCGTCCGAGGCGTATCACTTGATGCGCAAATGGGATTTGCATTTTTCGGGGAAGCGTGGTAGTGACGCGGAGGCATTCTTGACGCGCATTCAGGAGGCTCGCGCAATTATCCCTATTGAGGACGGGGATTTTTTTAAGTGCTTGCTATTATTTTTGTCGGGAACCGCGTTGTATTGGGTGCGCCTGGAAAGTCCGAACTGGCGCGATTGGCGTGATTTTGAGACGGCGTGGAGGGCTAGGTTTGGAGATCCGGATTATCACTATACGTTAAGGGAGGAGGTTCTCCGCCGTACGCAGGGGGAACAAGAAACCGCCGCGGATTATATTACGTGTTTGCGCGCTTTGTTTGGTAGGATGAACCCTCCCTGGTCCTTGGCGGAACAGCTTACCCTAGCACACCGGAATTTGTTACCGCGGTTACAGATCGCTTATCGCCGATTTGAGTTTGCGGATTTCCGTACTTTCGAGGATCTAGCCACACGGATGGAGCGTAGCCTCCTTGCAGATAAGAATTATCGACCCCCGTTACCACCGGAGCAGTCGATGTTCCCGGATCTCGCGTACCATGCACCGAAAGGGAAACCTAAGGGTCCGAGCACTGTCGCCGCGGGGGAGGCCGTCGGCCAACCGGCGGGAAGACGGAGGAACGCCCCGAAGGCCGCATCAACGGCTGCCGCGACAGCAGCAACCGCGACCGCGAGCGCGTCCACCTCTCAGACCGCGACCGGGACCGGTACCAGCGACACCGGAATGAAATGCTGGAATTGCGATAAAGTCGGACATCGTGCGCGGGAGTGCAAGGAACCGCGCCGCATGCATTGCTATCGTTGCGGGAGGCGCGAGTTCACTTCGAGAACTTGTCCTTCGTGTTCGGGAAACGCGGAAGGGAGTGCGTAGGTCGGGTCCCTGCGACTCCGAGTCTAGATAACGAGACCCGAACCGCGGATACCTCGGCGAAGACGCTACCGGAATCGAACGTCACTTTTGAGCCTGAGTTACCTCCGCTACAATATATTGAGATTCGCGTGGGCGGTTGCCTTTTATTAGCTCTTGTAGATTCCGGATCAAGTCGTACCCTGATCGGTGGAGAGGGGATGGAGAAATTACAGAAATTAGGAATACGAGCGGAACGCGGGGGAGGAGCCCGAATTCGTATGGCCAACGGGCAATTGGCCACCATTCGAGGCGAGATCTCCGCGCCGATACGCTTGAAAGATCGAAACGCGAAAATTTCCGTCGGCCTTTTACCTGATCTAGCAGTGCCTTGCATTATTGGGATGGATTTTCTAATAAAATTTGGAATCGCGTTAGACTTTGCCAGGGCAGAGTGGTATTTCGCGGATCGGCCACGTAATCGTTATCATTTCCATTCGGACGATACCCCACGTGCTTGCTGCGGATTATTAGAGCTAACGTCGGATCAGAAGAGAAAGCTGGAAATTTTTTTACGAACAATCGCGAAGCCCCCGGAGAACCCCGGGCTAACTGATCTAACGGAGCACAAAATTGAGGTGGGGGACCACGCACCCGTAAAGCAACGATGCTATCTCGTATCGCCGAAGGTGCAGGAGGCCATTCGCGCGGAGGTTGACAAGATGTTAAAAGCGGGAATTATCGAGCCATCGACAAGTCAATGGGCAAACCCGATCGTAATGGTGAAGAAATCCAATGGCAAGTACCGGTTCTGTTTAGATTTTCGGGGAGTGAATCGAATCTCGAAGAAAGACGCGTATCCCATACCGCCGATGGACGGTATATTAAATAAACTTCGTAGAGCGAAGTACATCTCGACGATAGATTTAAGTCAGGCGTATTTTCAAATACCTTTAAGCAAGGATAGTCGCGAAATAACGGCTTTTAGCGTTCCGGGAAAAGGACATTATCACTTCGTACGAATGCCCTACGGTTTAACAGGGGCACCGGCTACCTTTCAGCGCTTGTTGGATACCTTAATCGGTCCGGAAATGGAACCATTCGTATTCAATTACCTCGACGATATAATCATCGCGACAGAAACGTTCGAAGAACATCTCGAGTGGTTGAAGCGCGTTCTGGATAAAATTTCAGAAGCCGGTCTTACGATTAATTTGGAGAAATGCGAATTTTGCCGTCCTCAAGTTTGATATCTAGGATTCGTCGTAGAGAAGGGGGGCTTATCAATCGATCCCGAAAAAGTTAAGCCAATTATGGAATACCCAGCTCCCCGAAATCTCCGGCAATTACGTCGTTTTCTGGGCTTGTCGTCGTGGTATCGTAGGTTTATCCCGCAATTCGCCACCCTCAGCGAACCATTGAATCGCCTTTCGAGAAAAGGCAGGCGCTGGGAGTGGGGGGATGCGCAGTGTCGCGCCTTCGAACGTATTCGCGAAAGTTTGATGTCCGCTCCGGTTCTCGCGTGCCCTGACTTCGAAAAGCCGTTCGTGCTGCAGACCGATGCGAGTTCGGTAGGTTTAGGAGCCGTTTTGACGCAGAATTTAGACGGCGAAGAGCGCGTCATTGCATACGCCAGTCGCGTCTTATCCGATCCCGAGACTCGTTACTCCGTGACGGAGCAGGAATGCTTGGCCGTCGTCTGGGCCATTAAGAAGTTTCGACCGTATTTAGAGGGGTACAAATTTACAGTGATTACGGACCATAGCAGTTTGCGATGGCTCCATAATCTTAAAAATCCCACGGGTAGACTAGCTCGGTGGGCGTTAGAGCTTTTAGAGTACGATTATACGGTCGAATATAGGAAGGGGGCCCAACATCACGTGCCCGATGCACTGTCACGTATGTACGAGGGCGGGGAGGAGAGACTGGTTAGCGCCGTGGTGGAAGTAACGGAGGACCCAGATACCTCCGATCCGTGGTATAAGAAGCGATTTCGCGAAGTAGCTACCGAACCTAAAAGATTTGCGCATTGGAGAATCGTGGACGGGCAATTGTATTTCTTGCGACTGAGACCCGTAATTTCTGATATCGTCGAGGATCTCGACAGATGGAAGTTAGTGCTACCGCGAGAGCAACGCCTTCAGGCTCTTAAAGAATCGCATGACGCCCCTCAGGCCGGACACTTGGGTGTTGAAAAGACGTATCAACGTCTTGCCGTCGCGTATTATTGGCCGAACCTGTTTCGAGACGTGACAAAATATATTCGAACTTGTGACACCTGTCAAAGAACAAAGGTGGAACAAGCGGGTCCGGCGGGTTGGATGGGACGCCGCGTAATAGAAGGACCGTGGACCGCGATCGCCGCGGATATCGTGGGACCGTTGCCGCGTAGTAAAGCCGGTTTTCAATATTTGCTCGTAATTCAAGATCTATTTACGAAGTGGATAGAGATTAAAGCGTTGCGGGCGGCCACGGGTCCGAAGATTTGGGAAGCTCTCGAGGATTTAGTAGTGTCTCGCTGGGGAACACCGAAGATTCTCCTGACGGACAACGGGACGGAATTTATTAATCGAGTTATTAAGGGTTTTGCGGAGGAAAATCGAATTACGCACACGACCGTACCCCCGTATCATCCTCAGGCGAATCCGGTGGAAAGAGTCAATCGCGTTTTGAAGACGATGATTGTGGCGTTTATA
The DNA here is from genome assembly GCA_030770255.1 of Temnothorax ravouxi. NCBI lineage: Eukaryota > Metazoa > Arthropoda > Insecta > Hymenoptera > Formicidae > Temnothorax > Temnothorax ravouxi. The sequence goes on from JASTWP010001374.1 coordinate 63,307, forward strand.
GAGAAGGATCACAGAGAGTGGGATCTGCATTTGCCACATTTTTGTTTCGCGTATAATACGGCATTTCACTCGTCGTTGGGTACCTCTCCAGCTTTTTTGAATTTCGGGCGTGAGTTGACGCCGCCCAGCTCCTTGCGTGACTCGGGAATTGAGACGGCCGAAGTAGAGGCGCGACATCTCGGGGAATGGTCGCAACGTATGGAAAAACTGCGTGCGATTAGGGAGTGGGTGGCGGAAAACCTCGACCAGGCGAACCAAAAACAGGCTGCACATTATAACCTGCGAAGAAGACCGCGTAAATTTCGTGTCGGTGATTTAGTGTTGCGACGGCAACATGTGTTGTCCTCTGCCGCGCAGGGTGTGGCCGGCAAGCTGGCACCGAAATTCCAAGGACCCCTGCGAGTACAGCGAGTGATCTCTCCGGCGGTCTACGAGTTAGCTCAACCGGACGGGTCGCCCGCGGGTAAAGTTCACGTGCAGGATCTTAAGCCCTACTATCCTGTTGTAGTCTGTGTGATACCGGACTGTCCCCTATGTAAAAGGATCGATGGCCAGAGAGGAGATGTGGGTGACTATTGAATGGGTGTGTGTTTTTCTTTGATCTCCTTTCTCTCTCTGTTCCTATAGCATACTTGTCGCGCGCGGAGAGGGGGGGATGAGCGAGAGGTATTGTTGGTTGTTGGCGGATTCCTAGGGATAATTTTGAGCCTGAGATGGGTTGTATCGCGTGTCATAATGGAGGGATACCGCGAAAGTAGTTTCTAATTTTGAGAGTACTCTGACGCCGGAGTGGTGATCCGAGGTCCGGGTCGGAGGCTTTCCCCTCGGCACTCGTCTGGGGAGGGGGAGTTGTGACGTGACAAGTCGCGTTCACTCTCCGGACGGGCCGAGGGGAATTTGGAGATGCTCCCTCGCGCGGAGCGGGGGAAGGGTCCGAACATTAACTTTAATAGCATTTAAGTTTGTAGGAAAGATTGCCAGGGATGACCGGAGCACGTTTGTAACGGCCATGAGCCGCAACGAGGGAAATCCAGAGGACTAGGAGACGGCTGGGCAACGTGGCTGTAGATCGGACCGCGGCCGCGCCTCCCCGTGCGCCCCGGCGGGCGCCCAGGGAGATTGGAGATACGACACCGCGCTCGGCAACAACGGCCAGTGACAACCACAGACGCCCGGGGAACGCCCTGAGCTGCCAAAAAGGCCAGGGCGAACGGAACGGCACGAGGAAGGTACCGTCCTCACGACCGTTGCCCCCTAGGGTGCAGGCGACGTGGCCATGGCCCGGCCAGCCAGGCTCACGTTACGCCGTGATACGAGTCGCGGCCAGGACAGCCGGACTCGTTTGGGCAGGCCGCGCCGAGGTGGAGGCGCGAGCAACAGCGTCGCAGCAGTGGAGGCGCCGTGGAGAAACACCGGCGCGAACAAGTAGAGACGGCGCTCGGATTGGCGGGAGCGCGCGAAACGCACAGAGTGCGCAAGCGCGGGGAGCCGGCGCGAGCCCGATCCGCCATTATCCCAGCACTGTCGTGCCAACCGTTGTCGGGAGCGCATCTCCGGCCTCCAGGTGGACCTCCCGGACGCATCGAGCAGCGAATCTCTTGTAAGGTCACCACTTTGGCGTCTCCGCGGTAGGAACGAGAACGCTCGCTCGAGGCGTTGGCTCCGGAAATCCCTGTTACCTCGACGTTACCGAGAAGGGCACGTGCGAGCGCTTTAATCTCGATATCGATAGGATCGCGAAGATCCTCGCGCCGGGGCCTCGCCGAGGGTGAGTTCTCCCGTACTTCGAGATCGTAGTGGACCCTCCCCGGGAATGCCGCCGCGGCCGACAGTCATGTGCGTGCGTTTTCTGTAGAGTGTCGTTTTGTGTGTTGTGCGCGATCGGGCGGCTAGTGACGACGGGAGTCGCGCCGGGAAGATCGCGGTAATGAATGTGTTAGGCGGGTGCCGAGTGGCCAGGTATTTTGGAGGGCACTCGACCTCGTTACTGTGACGCTACGCATTCGGGCTGTGGAGACCGGGAATTGGCGTTGGTTGCGATCGTCGGGATCGACGTGGCATCGCGGAATCACCGGACTTCGTATGAGACGGGATTCGCGTGGCTGACCGCGGGATTGTCCGCGATACGCGCCTAATTTCGTGTTGCGTACGGGATCCTAAACACCCGAGTGCCGTCGGCAAAAGTCACATTGGTTTTGTGTACGTGGCACGTGGCCGCGCGTTGTATAGTTTCCGTCCGTGCGAAATCGTCGAGTCGAACTCGCGATAAGACTTCGTTAATTGCGCTGCTATTTTCGATTTGCGTTTTCTCGCGATACTCCTCTTTTGCGGAGGATTTACGTAGTCGCTAAGTATTCGCGTTGGCGTTCGTGGATACTCGCGTTAATATCGCGCAAAGCTGGCGTGTTTGTCAGGTATGTGTGCTAGCCGTCCGGCAACACCTTCGCGTTCGTCGTATTGCGGCGACCTTCAAGTATTCGCGTTCGTTACCTCGTTTACTTATTAAGTATCGCGCTACCGTAGATATTGTACATATTCCGACTGATTTCGCGTATCTCGTCTATGATTTCACTTCTATTTCATATATTCTATATGTCCTTTTGCTATTTCTAATATGTTCTTCTCAAATATATTAATTTCTATTTCATTTCGGTGTGTGCTCTAATTGCATATCGCCCCGCTCCAGATCCCCGCCAGCCGAAAGCCCAGCCCTGAGTTTACGGGCAAATTCGCGGATAAAGTAGTAATAGTCTTGTGTTCGGTGGCGTGCTTGGTCACGCCTGGCGCCCATAATAAGTGAAAGAAGTGTTTCGGTAAGTTAATCTCCGATAACCCTCCTCCGGATAGCAAGACCGGCGGAAAAAGCGTCGCAATGTGTGGAAAAATGCTCATTTTCCAGTCATTGAAATTCTTAATCCAAAAGAATACGGATGGCAATTAATTAATGGACAACTGATTCCCGTTTATTTTGAAGGTCCTACAAGTTTTCAATTACTACAAAAATATATATGTAACTGTAGTTCAAAAATTTTTTCTTGCAGAACATCTATTTCATGTCCTTGCCGTGCTGCTGATTTGTCCTGCAGTAAAATTTGCAAATGTACTGGAAAATGTGGCAGTAATGACGAGAGTGAGGATGATGAATAAGTTTCTTCGCGTTAATATATTATATTAAAACATAAAAATTAAAAAAACTTCAAAAATATAAAAAAACAGAGTAAATAAAAAAAGTAAATAAAAATGCATTTTTAAAGTCCAACTCTTATCCTTCCCGTGGTATTGTGCGTAAGTAGATTTATGATTGAAACTAAAAGAGGTCTGGCAATAATTATAAAGTAATAATAATAATAATAATAATAATAATAATGATAATGATAATGATAATGATAATGATAATGATAATGATAATGATAATGATAATGCTAATAATAATAATGGGACACCATACGACGACCGGCTTGTCCTAATAGTAAGAATAACAATAGTGGTTAGTTCATAATCATTTTACTACTTGAAAGCAAATATATTCAAAGTTTTAGGTATATGACTATGGATCGCATAGTACGCAACAACCTCGTGCGTAATTAAAATTTCTTCACGTACGTTTGGACAGCATTGTATCTACCATTATAGGTGTTTCTTATGTAAAAAAGTACGCTCTACAATTTTTATTTGAACATTTTTGTCGAAAAGTTAACCACAAAAAAGTTATGGCGTGTTTTATTAAAGAAAATATTTAAAAAATATCGAAAAATTTGACATTTCGCCAAATTTCACTGTATTAATGATATATTTGACTATTTTACAATGCATATTCTTAAAGTTTACACTTTTATGAATAAAATTCGATACTAATAATTTCAATTTTATTAAGCCAAAAATGTGAAAAAAAATCGAGAAGAATCCTATGTTTAAGACGCCATTTTGTATTGTTCCGACGCGCGAACTTTAGCGAACTTTCGTTTATTTACTTGTCACACAATGTACTTTCGATATTTCATAGTTACAGCTGGTTATCTCGTCGTGGCCGGTTCGGTAACTCAGGGTGAGTTGCAGACCATGTCTGACGAAATATTATCACATTAAAAGAAAAAATATAACAAAGGTAAATGCGTAAATAAAGGTAAAAAAAGATTTGTAAAGTTATGAAAATTAATAATATTAAAGAATAAATTGAACCGAGATAATAGTTTAATAACACGATAAATAGATTGTTCAAAAATACGCTAAAGTACGATCTTCTTATCAAAAATATATCTAAAATAAAATATTTTTGAAAAAGAATACCTGAATCTAAAAACAAATAACTTAATAACAGATTGTTCAAAAAATAGACAGTACAAAGATAAATATCAAAGTATGATATAAAGACCCTCAATATAAAATATAGATTAGCATAGGCTGTAAGGGTCACACGCGGATCCAGGTGCGTTTTAATATTATGCTTTCATTCATTAAATTAGCAAATTCCACGTGAAATTTGCTAATTTAATGAATAAAGCATAATATTAAAACGCACCTGGATCCGCGTGTGACCCTTATAGCCTATGCTAATCTATAAAGATAAATATGAAATAAATGTAAAGACGATTAACTCTTTTAAAAATATATAGCTTAACCATTCAGCTCTAGGCCTTTATGTGCTTTAAATCCTTGTAATTTAATTAACATTTTTAGACCGCAATTGACATTTAAGGGTACAAAGAGTTGCTCTTTTCGAAAATCTAGTCGGTGATGAGTGAGATATTTAAAAAGAAAGATATAAAGGTTGAAAGTGGAGGTTAGATAAAATGAATAAGTAACTATCTTTTTACTGACAAATATTTAATTAATGAATGATATCGCCTATCTTTAAAAAAAAAATAAATTAATATAATTATTATTTTTGAGTTATCTATAACAAAAATTCTACTCAAAAAAGTGGATAAAATTATTTATTAGTTGAATATTTGTCAGTGAAAAAGCTTCGGTCACTTATTTTTTTTATGTTCACTTTCCATTTTTATATTTTTAACAGAATAATAAGTTTCTTTTGCCAGTATAGAATAACAATTCAAGTAATTTCTTTAAATTGACCGTGACTGGCAATATATAACGTCTTTTCGATATGAACATCGAAAAACCGTGAGCCAACTTGGTTTGTCGGATTCACACAGCACTTTTTTCGGCTCAATCATCGAGACATTATTAATTTTGACCATGGGTTTTGGTTAGTTGATGTAATTTCTAAATTAAATAGTTTTAAATTTTTATTGCGAAAAAAGAAAGTTCCAGGTAAGAAAGTTCCTTGGCTGGGGTAATATTTTTCGCAATAAAAATTTAAAACTATTTAATTTAGAAATTACATCAACCGACCAAAACCCATATGGTCGAAATTAATGTCTCGATGATTGAGCCGAAAAAAGTGTTGTGTGAATCTGACAAACCGAGTTGGCTCACGGTTTTTCAATGTTCATATCGAAAAGATAATATATATTGCCAGTCACGATCGATTTAAAGAAATTACTTAAATATATATATTTTTTTATAAATTCCACACTATTGCCGACTAGATTTTTAGAAAGAGCAACTCTTTTTATCACTAAATATCAATTGAGGTCTAAATCCGAACTACAAGGATTTAAAACAGAAAAGCGCGTAGGGGGCCTCCAAGGACTTAATGGGTTAATGCATCTCTAGAGAAATATAGGAGAAATACCAGAAAACAAAAGAGAAATAGAGATATCTACTTACGGTTTGTCTTTGCTGCCCAAACATTGCAACAGAGCAATATGAGTCCGAACGTTATCAGATTCATTTTTCTGTGTGAAGTAGAAAAGACGTTTTATTAAGTTACCTCGAACACGGTCACAGTCTTAAAGCTAACGAATTCGTCGCCATTGTTATCATTGATTATTATCGTGAAAGAACATCGCGATTATTGAAAATGTTTTCGCAAATTATCGCGACGCGCATATAACACAGAAGCAGAAGTCGAAACGTACGTTCGAACGAAATATCTATAACATAAATTTAATCAACACGTCATGACGTCACTCGTTTAGTACTTGAACTTAGAATTGTATATTTTGTATTATCTGTGAATACAAAATGTTTTCCAAGGCCTAAAATGATCATATACTGTTTACGTACGGCTCGTTGTAAGTTGATTTACGTCAGTAAAGTTTCTGACAACCGTTTGACTTAGCGTTTGATTAAACAGCACGAACGAAACTGCGAGCAAAAAAACAAGTGTAGACGTATTTATAGGCACGTTTCGCCGATATCGAATCGTTAAATCGAACACCAAGATCTCTCACTGATTATTACGTATATCACAATAACAATTTGATCTTTGAGCATCTAAGGAATTTAATTTTGTATAACGCTCGAAAGCACTCGACGTTATGTTTTCTTCTTTTTTTTTCGTCGAAAAATTCCATTAGGTTTCGTTGCAATCACTAAAGCAGTCACTTACGGCAATTTCTGTATTGCGTTGTGTATCCAGGAAGCGCAATTAACTATAATTATGTCATTACAATTAATTTTATTTTGGAGCGCTGAGTTTCTTTTATACCGAGTCTTGTGAATCTTATCGAGACCAGAGATTAGACCAGAGATTAGATTATAAACTAGCTTGTTACGCTGCAACTTGTGTAACGCAATCAAGTAACGTATATAAAAATAATGCACATATAGTCTTACTACTGGTCAGACATTTAAAAGCTGATAGGAATATTTTTTGTACATTATAATAAATAAATAAAGAAATATTGCAGATAAACAATATTATAGAGAACATTAGGTACGTATTATCCGTAAAATTATTTAACTGCAAGATGACAATAGAAATCCGAACGGTATGGTTAATACATATAATAATTATTATTTTAATATGTTGTTCCGATACTTTAATTTTAGATTACGTGATAAAATAAAAGAGATGTCATTGATAATATAATGCTACAAAAAAGCGATTAGATTAATCGAATCTTGGATTTTTTCCCTTTCTCAATCGTTGTACTTCATTAAATTATCTCATCTTCTCTGTGTGTGTGTGTGTGTGTGTGCGCGCGCGCGCGCGTGTGTATGTGTGTGAGTGTGTGTGCGTGCGTGCGTGCGTGCGTGCGTGCGTGCGTGCGTGCGTGCGTGCGTGCGTGCGTGCGTGCGTGCGTGCGTGCGTGTGTGTGTGTGTGTGTGTGTGTGTGTGGATAAAACAGATCAACGGGCGATCACGCAAACGTATTGTATTTTTAAAGTTTGTTTGAATATTAACATAAACAGAACGCAAAAAATACGTCTGCACACTCATTTTCCAAGAATAACTTTATATAAAAAACGATATATATATACAGAGAATACCTTTTTCTCTTTCTCTCTTTCATACTTTGCTATACACATTGAGAAATTCCATACGATATACTCTATTTTTAATATTAGTATATACAAAAATAACAAAGAATAAAACGAGAATCTTATAAAAAAAGTAGTCTTATTACGCTTGTGATTTTAGTATTAATTTTATTACCAAATTGCAGAAAAATTCTATAATTCTATGCTCCATTTTTAATATTAGTACAAAAATAACATAAAGAATAAAACGGGAATCTTATAAAAGAAGAAGTAGTCTTTTCACGCTTTTTATTATTTTAGTATTAATTTTATTGTCAAATTACAGAAATATGTCATTTTAGTGCAAAGCAAGTTTTGTTAAGGACCTTTATCCTCAATGAGTTATTAACAAACGTTGTTTAAGTGCTTTATCATGAATTTGTATCGTTTAATCGACTTGGATCGCAATTGTGTAAATGTTGATCAAACGATAGCGTGGCATCGACATAAAGATATGACAAAAAGATATTACAGACTTAGTATTTTCAATAGGTCCTTAAACGTTACAGTGGACAGATATTTGTTGCCTTCTTCCGTGATGACGCGATTAATGGTGTCTACGATCACTTTTTGGTTCGTGTCAATCAGTTTAGGTACCGCATCGGAGATCGTCTTGCTCACTACTTCGGATATTTCATTATCGTCGTACAGGCCCGTCGCATGAAACTACAAGCGATGGAAAAGAAAAATGTATTGGAAATTAGAAACAGTAAATAATCAGTAACCGAAAATTCATTTAGTATTATATTCCGTATAATCAAACAAATCGACAAATGAGAGACATTATCTGAAAAATGAAAATGACTTGAATCTAGCGTCTGCTGAGTCCTTACAAAATGTCGAATTCCAATAATTTCGGCTGTATTACTTGTAATTTTTCAAATTAAAATACATTTATCAAAAAGAAAATTAAATGTGGAGAAAATTAAATTAATTTTTACGGAAACGCCAACCTAACCAACTTTTTATAGTCAATTTATTTTTTTCTAACTAAATTTAATTTTTTATTATCAACATTATTATTTTAATATATATAATATCTAATATGTATACATACTAATCAGGAAGTTTCTAAGAGCTCAATAATAATTTTTTTTAGCTAAATGTAAATTTTGCTTCCTCATAAAGGAAGCTGTTTTCGTAAAAAAAATTTTTTTTATTTGTTTTTCTCAATGTGTTCAGAACGTTCTAAAACGTCGAAAAATTGTAATTTTAAAAAATGTATGTATGTATGTATGTGTGTGTATGTGCCAAATTTACTGAAATTTCTATAACTCCAGAACTAATCAACCAAATCTTAACGAATTATATATGAAATAGGGGTAGAAAGAACTGAAGAATATAATAAAATTAATAAGAATTGCTAATAATTAAGGGGATCTTTTTTAATAAAATGTTGAATTTTTGTAGAAATGTTTGTTTATGCTTTAACTTCTGCAAATTTGGAGATATCGATCTATTTCCAATTTTATTATATTTTTCAGTCTTTTCTACCCCAATTTCATATATAATTCTTTAAGATTTGGTTGATTAGATTCAGCTTTATATGCGGTTAAAAATCCATAATTTTGATTGCTTCCTCTATGAGGAAGCCAAAATAAATAAATATAAATAATTATGGCTTAAAATAGAGGAAGCAATGCAGGTTTCTACTTGCTTACTTAAAAAATATGAGGAAGCAATGTACAAGTTTCTACTTGCACCCTGTATATATTTTTTTTCAAGTCTTTTCCATAATAGCTGTTTGTAAAAGATCGATATCTTTGCAGCCAGCATGCTGCAGCAGTGCAACTGGGTCGCCTTTTTATATATGCAAATTGAAGGGTAAGAAACGAAGCAGTTAACTCAATATCATATAAAAAAACGTGGCAGTCTCATATAATAATTGATTTAATCAAAAAAATTTATCTATACATTATTATTAACCTTTAGAGGACCCCCGCGCAACCCTCGATATATTTATCTATATATATAAAGGAAGATGTCCTGACTGACTCACTCACTGACTCATCAACGCCCAGCCCAAACCCCTGAACCGAATTTTTACCAAAAGTATATGAAATAGGAGTAGAATTTTCCGGGGAGTGCCACTATGTGTATAGTTTTTCGTTACCGATTTTCTGGAAACCGGTTTTTCTAATTCTTTTAATTTTTCGAGAATTAATTGATTGAATCTCAAAGAATTATAGACCAAACAGGGGTAGAAATTTCCGGGGAGTGCTATAAAGTGTATAATTTTTCGTTACCGATCTTTTTGGAAGCCGGTATCGAAATTTTTCAATTTTTCGGGAATTTATTGACCGAATCTTAAAGAAGTAGGGGTAGAATTTAACGGGGAGCGCCATGATGTGTACAGTTTTTGTTACCGATCTTTTTGGAAACCGGTTTTTATAATTTTCTCAATTTTTCGGGAAATAATAGATTAAATCTCAAAAAATTGTACATGAAGAAGGAGTGGAATTTCCCGGGGAGTGTTATAAAGTGTACTATTTTTTGTTACCAATCTTTTGGGAAACCGGTTCCGAATGACCGAATCTCAAAGAATTGTACATAAAGTAAGGGTTGAATTTCCCGGGGAGTGCTATAAAGTATATAATTTTTCTTTACCGATCTTTTTGGAAACTGGTATCAGAAGTTTGACGAATTTTTTGGAAAATAATTGATCGAATTTTAAAGAATTGTATATAAAACAGGGGTAGAATTTCCCAAGGAGTGCTATAAACTGTATAGTTTTTTGTTACCGATCATTTTGGGAACCGGTATTTTTTTGGAAATCGATTACGAAATTTTTCCAATTTTTTAGGAAATAATTGAGTGAATCTCAAAGAATTATATATGACGGAATTAAACTAGTCGATAAAAAAGTAATATTTTTTAATTTATAGCATTTTAGAGAGGGAGGGAGGAAGAGAGAGAGAGAGAGAGACTATTTGCATGTCTTATTACATATGTCCTCCGGGGCGAAGTCCGGGTAACCAGCTAGTATATATATATATATATATATATATATATATATATATATATGTAGGTCCAGAGGTATGTTCCGGGACTGTTTACTTTTTTTGAAATGTACAGTCCTGGAAACTGCCAAATGTCCCGGAATATGACGGAATTAAACTAGTCGATAAAAAAGTAATATTTTTTAATTTATAGCATTTTAGAGAGGGAGGGAGGAAGAGAGAGAGAGAGAGAGACTATTTGCATGTCTTATTACATATGTCCTCCGGGGCGAAGTCCGGGTAACCAGCTAGTATATATATATATATATATATATATATATATATATATATATATATATATATATATATATATATATATGTATTTTTTCCTAGAGTGAAATTTTCATGATTTAAGAAGAAAACTTTGCGGCCTATTAAAAGTTAATTATTGCGAAATTATTCTTTTATGATTTTGTAAAATTATATATGTGTGATGTTGTTAAAAAAACTTATAATATATTTTAAAAATACGATATAAAACTTGTGATATAAACTCTAGAGAAAATGACCACTTTAACATGAGATTAACAGACATTAGTACAACAAAATTTAATATTTGAGATGCGGAGTTGAAAAATGATTTCATTTTTTACCTTTTTCGCTTTTAATTTTCTGTATAATTATTTTCTTTGTTTAATTGAAATAAAGTTTTGAGAGATATATGAAAACTATCAAGATTAAATTATATATATATTTATTTCAGAAGTTTTTTAAAGATTGTTAACGTAAAGTCATTTATTTTATATTCAATATTATCTTTGCAACGGTCCAATCGCGAATTCTGAGGATAATGATCGCAAAAAGACAAAAAAATTGACAAAATTGTAACTTAATTACTTACGTCTAACGCTCTCAAGGAAACCTTTGTTGATATTGATTCAATTTGGACATATTTGCCTTTTAATTTGAGGCCAATGTCAGTCAGGAAACTGAAGTCATGTGCGGCTGCTCTGAAAATTAAATATATATGTACATATATTATGTATCTTTATTAGCTTTAAATATTCTCTGTGATCTCAAATTATTTTATAAAATTATTGATAGAAATGTATCCTATTGTGTGTATAAATTTTAAGAGTTTAATTATAAAGAAGTAGTGTATTTGACAATAAAATAATTAATTATCTTAAATTCTAAATAAGCGCCGCTAAAGAGATAATCCGATCTCCTTTCTTGATTTTCTACATTTTAAAAAGATTCGTTTAAATATTTTATCGTTTAATTTGATAATGAATTGATAAATTATCTTAAATCCAGAAAAGTCGCGTTTAACAAATTCCCGTCAAAGCAATCTCAATTAAGTTATGCGTTTGCTATAGGGGCGAGCCTGATCACCGTAAGAAACTTGAACGAGATCGGCGTGATCGCGTGTTTCGCGGAGCATATAAATTCAGTCACGATTTAATAACGCGCTTTGTCGCAGTTGGCGTCGCCTGATAAAGTCGCGAAAGCGCTGAGTGAAAAACGGCTAACTCATTGTCAGTCAACCCAGCTCTCGTTTTTTCACGTGCATATTTCAAGCATTGTAGTTAAATATAGATGAAGCAAAATGAAAAACCAGAAAAACGAACGTTCTTCACGAAGAAAGATCAGCGAACTTTCTCACTGTAATATAATTAATATAATTATGGTAATTAATATTTTGCATTTTTTAATTACTATATATACGGTAAAGATAATAATACATTATTATAATAAGATAGTTATAATAATTACTACAAAATTATAATAATAATTGAAATTAATAAATCTCATTGTCAGTAAAGTTTAGATTTAATTTTGTAGGTCTTTTTATTGGCTACTAAATAAAATGCAAAAATTGGCGGCGAGATCATTTTTCATTTATATAGATATTGGAAAATCGCGAACTCATCGAAGTTGTATGGATAATTAGATACTCTCGGAAGAAACAAATAAATACTTACTTTATCCCTCCAGTTCCATAAATGTCGAAGTCGAAGACGTTGGCTTTCGCGGAGTAATTAGTATTCAGGACTACCAACGGCCAGTTGAGATCTACGTCGACTTTCAAACCAAACAATTTGAAGTCAGCGCTGTTGACTTTATACGAGGACAAACCATCTATATGGACGTTTGTGAAAACTCCATCGACGCTGAGGGTATGACGAAAAAATAAAAAAACTGCGTCATTAAACAAACTTCGTGTTTTCTAACAACGTGTCGTTTATATGTTGATTGTCATGTATACACAATACACGTTAAATTAAGATATACCGCTTGGTCTAACTGGTCATTTTTAAAACACACCTTTTTTTAGGTGCATATAATGTGCTGTATCGATAATACACAGCAACAGCTTGGGAGACAAAATAAAGTAAAAGATAATTAAGAGTTTATAATCGTGATGATATCTTTTGTTGTTCTAGGGGCATATTGATTTAACGCATTAGCCGTCAACGTGTTACTTCAAAAACCAAGCTGTGACACGCACTATCCTATTCCTGGTTCATTAATGTTGAGGGGCAGCCTATCCGTAATGAACGGATCAAGAGCCGGAATTCCGAGATTACTATCTCCATCTCGTACTACGGATTTAAATTTTTTGAGGGCATCTGCTAACTTTGATTTAAACGCGTAGACCTCTCCAACTAGAACAAAACATTTACGTCATATATAATCAGTGCTAAATATATGTAAAGATTTTGGACAATATTGATAATATTCAATATTAATGTTAATAATATTTAATAACGATGTTAATATTCCTGATGTGTATCGTGTATCATAAAAAAAACTCGTAAAATTTAAAAAAATACGCAAAAAAGAGATCTGTATAGAATCGCGGAAATTGATATTGATGAGACATTTTTGTC